>OZ012737.1:471912662-472144476 GCA_963859935.3 Lathyrus sativus
AAAAATTAGGGAAACAAAACAGTCATGCATTTGGGAAACCAAACGACCCAAATAGAGTTGTTCAAATTTCCGAAGAAAAATCACAACTCTACAACAAAAATCAACTAAAAAGCAAAAGAATTTATAGGATCAAATCATCACAACTACAAGGTTATAAATATATAAACAATAGCACTTATAGAGACCTTAGGGAATTTATCTCAAATCTCCTTTTAGGATCTCAGAGCAATCACATACAAAATAGTCTCAATAATTGCACCAATAAGATTTTGCCAAAATTTTATTTGGTCAATTAGGAAAAATCAAGTAGAAAACATATTACCCCAAGGCACTAAAAGGAGGGTAAGGAACCCTAACTATCCTGCATGCCTAAATCATCCATAAGATTTCCCCCCTTACCTTATTTTTTCAGCAAAGATGATGATTCCTTTTCTCAAGCCAAACTCTTCTTCCCCAAAATTCCCTATGTTCCTTCTACCTCTTTTTTACGTACTGTCGTAATTTTCTTACATATCTTTGTTAGAACACAGATTGGTTCTTAATAATATCTCTATGTTTTGATGATAACTATTATGAAATTTTGTATTAAAGAATTATATACTCTAAAATTTGCTTGAGAATGTTTGCTGCAGATGTTAAAGTAAATATCACTCCAGAAGCAAATTAGATCTGAACATAAGAAATATACAAGGCTTTGAAGCGTCAGAAGCATATCTTAAAAGATTCTGAACGCTGCCTCCAGAAGACTCTGAGCGCTGCCTCAAGAAGAATATGAAGCAGAAGCTACAGAAGAATCTGAAGCAAAAGCCAGAAGCATCTGAAGCTATGAAGAATTCTGTATGAAGAGTTTTTAAGCAAAGTTACTTCAGAAGACTCTGATAGTACTAACGCTGCCAGTACTGAAGATCTGACCCAAAACTCTGCTCTGAACATATACACGCTGAAAGCACACTTGCTGCAAAGACTCTGATTCAGAAAACTCTGATGAACATCAGAAGGCTCTGACCAATTTAGACTCTGATGATTCTTGCTGAAAATTGTTGAAGAAGAATTCAAAGTTATGTCTGTTGGAATAACCAAACGACTCTTTCCTTATTTATGCTAGACACAAGAACACAGACAAAAAGGATTTGTCTGTGCATTCTTCTTCTAGGAAAGGTCACATGATGTGAAGATAAAAAGGCTCAGACCTTTTTGGTACACTATTCTCAACGTGAAAAGCTCTTGGATCATTGTTCCTATAAAAGCAAGTCTCCATTCATCTTCTTCAGTTGACGAAACACTTGGAAAGAAATTATCAAAAAGCTCTCATACAACTTAAAATCATTTGCTGAATTATTTCATTGTTCTTCATCTTAAGTGAAAAATCACAGTTGTGATAAAGCTTTATTAGAAGCATTTTTAACACTTGTATTATTATTACATTTGATTGTAAAAGAATCTTAAGAAGATCCAGTTAGGATTAGTAGTTCTTGAGAAGACTTTGAACAGTTGTTCTTAGTGCTTACTATTGTAATCAGTTGATTAAATAGTGGATTAAGTCCTTGTTTGAGAAAGGCAAATCACTCTAGATAGGGTGGACTAGAGTAGTTGAGTTCAACGAACCAGGATAAAAATACTTGAGTTTTTATTTCTAAGTTTTATCTTCATACTTATTCAACCCCCCTTCTAAGTATTTTCTCACCTTCAATCTTCTCCCAACATTTTAGAATTTATTTGAGCTTATTTCTCAAACCTACACTTTTTACCCACTTACTCTCCACTTCTCTCCTCACACTTCCTATTCTCCTCCATTCGCACAAATAGCCAGATTCTCTATTTAATTAATTAAATTAATATTTAAATTAAATTAATATTTAACTCAAATAATTATTTAATCAGGATTCTATATGTTTTACTATTTTATCTTCTAACAAAATAATTGGTTATGTATAATTATTTTTAATAATTCCAATATTTTATTTATCTGCTCTCACATCTCATAACCCCGATAATTGGTAAATTACCAAATTACCACTACACCTCTAAAGCATATAGATTCAATTATAATGAATAAATCACATGAATAATAAAAACATCAAATTATAAGTTGGGGTGCTACAGATACAACCTTTTCCATTAAGAAATCTGAGCATGCCATTTTACTTGTGTAAATATATGTTGATGAAATTATATTTGGTGTTACTCACAAGTTCGTTGTAAGGATTTCTCTAGAATGAGCAAAACAATATATGAAATGTCTATGATGAAGAAGCTTTAGAACTTTCTGGGTTTGCAAATTTATAATGCAAAATAAGGCACCTTCACCAATTAAGCTAAGTATTGTAAAAAGTTGCTAAAAATATTTGGAATGAAAAAAGAAAAATCTATCTCAACTCTCATGAGTACTTTGTGTAGTCTAGATAAAGGCGGGGGAGGAAAATCTCTTGAGAAAAACGAATATCAAGATATGACCGATTCTCTTATCTATCTTACCATACCTTATCATTATAATATGCTTATGTGTAGAAGTGTGCATGCTTTAAAAAAAATCAAAGAATCACACCTCATTGCGCTCAAACGCATTATGAGGTATCTCACTAGTAGGTCACTAATGTGTTTATTCTACCCCTAAATGAATGATTGTGATTTAGTTAGGTACTCTAATTCTCATTTCATTGGTTGTAAATTAGATCAAATAAGTATTAATGATATGTGTCATTTTCTTGGGAACTCGCTTGTCTCCTGGCATAGTATGAAATAATCAAGTGTTGGATTATCCAAATTCAAAGTAGAATATGTCACAACAGGGTAGTTGATGTGTGCAAGTAATATGGATGAAACAACACTTAATTGATTATTGAATTAATATCAAAACTATATGGATTAAGTAATATGATTTTATATTCTTCTATACTACTTACTCCCTTCTTAAAAATTTTTATACATTATTCATAATTTTAGTGCTGAGAAAGAGAAATACTTAAAGCAAGAGTTGTGTAATTCCGCTATTTAAATCAAATTGTGTTGTAATCGTAAATCAAGTACTCATGTTAAAAATTGAGGGCTTTATGTAATTCCTTTTGAGCATTTCTCTCCTTAATATCTATTTCATCCAAATAACCAAAGATTTTGATGTTTGTTTGAATGGAATCCACCTTGGCCATGGTGAAGGGGAAATTTCTATCCAAGTCACCATAAAATATCTCAGTTTCACATCTTAAGAACATACTAAAGAGTTTGAGCATTTGAATGAGAATTAACCATGGACTAGAAAATTGTAAATATCCTTCTTTTGGTAATTCTCAATCATTCATCTTCGACCATTATGAAAGATTGACATTTTATAAAAGTTTGAATGGAAAATGGTAAAACTTAGTCTCAGTAGATAATGTTGGAAATTATGGACAATCAATGTCTATAGGAGTGTTCCAGTATGACAAGAAGTGTGAAATTGAGTTAATGACAATAAATTCATTGTCAATAGTCCCACATAGAAAGTGATACTCACTTTAAAAGCATTTATAAAGACTTAAAAACATTAAATTCAACAAAAGAGCTAAAGAGGATAAAGTGCACACGGAAAAATGTGGTGGTCCCAAGAATAATGCCACATGTCTCATCCAAACAACTCCTTTGTCGATGTCATCACCGACGATATTAGCTTCGGGACTGGGTCCAAGGGTGTGGGCATGGGTGTAGAGATGCTAGTGGCAAATTTTAGGCGATACTCAAGCACTTAGGCATCGGTCGATTTGCAACGACTTAATTTTAATTATTGCTCTTGGTTTTGGTCATTGCTTGAATTCGAAATATGTACCACTTCAGGAAGTGGTGCATAATATAACCATAGGCGAACCATTAAAAACTTATGTTGAAAATGTGTTCTTTCATCAAGAATTGCAACCTTGTGAAACAACACATGCATGGCCTATAAATAAATTATTAAGAATTCAAAAATTATAACAAAAAAATTGTGCATCCTCTTCAAATAATCCCAAAAACTCTTCCCTGCATTCGAATCTTCACCAGTCTTGTGCAGATTCGATTAGAATGATGAATTATTATGGGTATTCTTGTGTTGCAACTCTAAGACTATAATGAAGGTGAGAAAAATACACAAGAAGGGGATTGAATTGTGTTCTGCAATTTGCGTTGCTTCTTATCAGAGTTCAGATTCTAAAAAATAGCTCAGATTCTGATAATATGAATGCGGCAGAATAATGAACAGAAGCAAATAAATGATAAATGAACACCCGTAATTTATCATGGTTCCTTCCAAATCGAGAGTAGTCAAGTCCTCTTGCAGCACAAGAGATTTTCCACTATAATCAAAATTGATTACAATTGCTTATGCCATTGAGCATGAGACTTTCCTTTGCTTAAACCTATAATCTAAGACTTGCTTGCTTAGATTCCACAAATCCATGACTTCCTTTCTTAAACCCCTCAGATTCAAGACTTCCTTTCTTAGAACTACAGTCCAAGACTCCTTTTCTCAATCAACACCTAATAGAGACTTCCTTCTTAAACCCCACAGATTCAAGACTTCTTGCTTATACCCTAAAGTATAAGACTTCCTGCTTAGACTCACAGTCCAAGACTTCCTTGCATAAATCCTACAGATTCAAGACTTCCTGCTTAATCAACAACTTGATCAAGGCTTCAATGCTCAAGCACATATCAAGAGACTTACTTGGGTCAAGCTCACATCAAAAGACTTTGATGCTCAACCACATAACAAGAGACTTTCTTTCTAAAATACTAAATAACATGTTTAGCATAATAGAGAATAATGAGCACTGATCGCGACTTTCTATGTCTAACTCAATTAACTGCAAGTTCACAGTCTATCGTGTAGTATAATAGATATCGATCCCACAGGGACTCGTAATCAAACTAGTATTTTCGGTTGTTACTGTGTTTAGCTAGGTTGGTAATGTTTTAGGGGAATAAAAGCAAAATAAGTGTGTAAATTGTAAGGGAACTAAAGCGTTAATTAAGGTATAAATGCTTGAATCGGTATGTGATATGTTAGTTCTTCAGGGATTCTACAGGTCACCGGTGTCTTTAGGCTTTCAAAAATAGTTTAAAGACCTTTGTCTCACGATGGTTGTTGACGCTAGTCACAACTCTAAGGCGAAACGTATGCTGTCGCTATCCCGTTCGGGGTTAAAGTTACTTTTTAAAAACTATTAAGTTCTAATTCCTTTTAAAGTGATGTCGCTGTTTTTAAAATGAATGCTTAGTTTTTACTATCTGGACTTAACCTCAGCTTTCGCTTGTTGGTTCGTACATTTATGAATTTCCCACTGTCGTGGCAAAACTACCGTAAATAATTTCTCGCTGTCGCGACAAAGGTTTATTTAGAAAAATCGATTTAAAAACTGAAGCCATAAATAAGTTTTGAAAAGAAAGGTATACACCGGTTAATTGTCGAATCCCATCAGATTACTTATTACATACCGATTACTTAAGATTTAGCCGGACATGGAATATAAATTAACAACACGTAAATAATGGAAGAAAATAATAATATGCATTATAATGGGAAATAGCAATTAATTAACGATAAAAATAGAAACCTGTAAACAATTAGATTGGCTTTTGGGAAATCCTCCAAAATGGCGGCAGGATTTAGTCTTTATGCCAATTACTCGTACATAATAGAAATGGGAAAGTAAAACAACAATTGCAAGGAAAGAAAGAAAAAGGAAACAAAATAACGATAAGAAAATGGGAAACTGAAAATTGCTCTGAAAGTAAATTGGCAGCACTTCGTCTCTTCAATGCGGCCCTCGTTTTCTGGTACCAACTCTCTCCTTTTATAGATGGGACTTTCAACGGTTTATTTCTTCGGGAAGTGGGAATGATATCAGAAAATATAGGAGTTAGTGGTTCACTCCTCTTTGCCATTTTCAGCACTTCACAGCACGTGCAGAGAATCTGCATTTTAACTCCATGACGGTCGTCATGGACCTGTGACGGTCGTCATACCCTTGTGACGGTCGTCATAGCAGCAGAACTCATTTTTGCTGCTTTTTGGCCTGATTTTCACCTGGTTTTCACCTGTAAATGCTTCTTTTCTTCATCTTGCTCCATTTGAGCATGGACTTTGAATACCTGCAAAATACTGGACAAATAGTATGGAAATATCCGAAATCGGAGTGAAAACGGTTGCTGATTAGTAGAAAAGCACGTCATTATATATATATATATATATATATATATATATATATATATATATATATATATATATATATATATATATATATATATATATATATATATATATATATATATATATATATATATATATATATATATATATATATATATATATATATATATATATATATATATATATATATATATATATATATATATATATATATATATATATACGATTTCGCATTATCAAACTCCCCTAAACTTGAATCTTTGCTTGTCCTCAAGTAAAGGTAGGAAAAATTTAAAGTTCGGCAAGCACACGGCACACTCTTCCCTTGATAAGATTTCTCGGACGCCAAGTTAAGAAAAACCGGGGATCCAATGGAAACAAAGCGTATACGTCAACGAAACTTGATTGTAAGTCTTCGAAGGCCTCTCTTTTATGCAAGTCAGTCTTAATCATGTTACTGCAGCTCGGCTTCAAGTTTCTCGCAACAAATTTTACCCGGCTTCGCTCTGGCGCAGTCACATTAAGCCCGTTATCCATACATGTTCATGGCAAGAAAACCTATTGGTGACTATGATCTCTTTGCTAGTTCGATTTTTTCTTTGCACATATGCTCATTCTGCTATAAATCTGCAAGAGTTTCATACCGTTGGGCTAAATGCTCGGGCGAGGAGCACCTAACTTAGAAGGGACATATCTCTATATTCAGGCTATATGGCTTTTCTTTTATTTCAAGATTATTGAATTCTTACTAGAGATCATACACTTATTTGCATCGGTTTCTTGCTTAGAAGTGTTTAGGATGGTGCTGACTGCTCGTATAAACTACTGGGGGCTCCGTTCAAGTCGAAACATGAGGCTTTGGTACGAGTAAGTAGTGAGACTGACTCGCATAAACCAGAGGTCTAAGGTGTCAGGGCGTAGAAGCTTTGTTAAAATTTTCTTCTCAGAAATTCCAACTTGGTAAAGTTTAGGCGTGTCACGTGATGCTTTCGAGAGGATAAAAGTTTCTTTGTATATGTCAGATGAAGCGCGAGGAGTTCACGTAACGGAGATATATATATATATATATATATATATATATATATATATATATATATATATATATATATATATATATATATATATATATATATATATATATATATATATATATATATATATATATATATATATATATATATATATATATATATATATATATATATATATATATATATATATATATATATATATATATATATATATATATATATATATATATATATATATATATATATATATATATATATATATATATATATATATATATATATATATATATATATATATATATATATATATATATATATATATATATATATATATATATATATATATATATATATATATATATATATATATATATATATATATATATATAAGAGCTTATTCGTCGAAAATTAAAAATACTTTAAATTGAAAATTTGAAAGAAAGAGTACAATCGGAAATGGGAAATAACAGGGAAAAGGGAAATAACGGTCCGCTCCCACACTATCTCAATCAGTGTCCTCACTGATTTGAAAGAATGCGGAAGGGAAAAATACAAAGGAAAGAAAAACAAAAAGACAAAAAATGAAAAATACTACTAGTCCCTTCCTCTTCCTTGATCTCTACCTCTACCTCTGGCTGTGCCGTCACGTGCCGCGAGGTTCAGAGCTCCGGTGTGGAAGATGTAATCGCGGAGGCCGTCGACTCGCACAGTGAGGTGTGCCATCTCATCGGCCATGCCAGAATAGACATCCTGGATCTGCTGCAAAGATTGCCTCATGTGACCGGTTTTTTCTCTCTGCCACGCTTCGAATTCTTTAGCCCTTCGGTTCGGCTGTTCCATCATAAGCATCATTTGATTATGCTGTTCGATGCAGCGAAGGAGGGCCTCAGATGTGTCATCAGTGGCAGGACGATGGCGGCGGCGCGCGGAAGGGCCTTCGGTAGCAGGTGCTTGTGATGGCTCAGGCTGGTCGGCTCTGTCTAACTCCTCTTGAACTTCATCCCTGGGCTCTTAGGCATTATCCTGAGTTGGGGCAGCAGGGGCAGTGGTATCGAAGAGCCAGTTGGCTCTGTCCTGTGGATGCATTCGGGTGCGTGAAGGCATGATGATGCTCTGGATAGTGCGGCCTCGCACTATCGGATGGTATCTCTCATCTGCGCGGGATCTGATGAGGTGGGAGGCGCGACAGTGGTCGGTGTCTAGGAAGACAGGGGGCATCTGGCAGAGTGTCTGGAGGCGGTCGCCAAGGCCGAGGCCTAAGGCAATGGATGTGATGATGCCACCAAAATAGAAATGTTTTGAGCCGCAGGCTTGAATGTGAGCCAAGAGGAACGGGGCGGCGTTAACAGGTTCCGAAGCGAACACGCAACGGAGGAAAAATAGCTCCTTCGAGTTGACCTTGTGGTTACTGTCACGAGCGAATATGGTGTTGCTCAACACGCGGTGAAAGTAGCTCCTTCGGATTGTTGGGTTGTGTATATGAGTAGCGTTCAGAGTGTCCCAACTTTCTGGAGTGGTGCCGGTCAGTTGGTTCCATAGAGGGAAAGCTTCTTGGTAGAACTGATCGGATATGCGGCGATGAGCATCGTCGCTGTGAGGGAACTGTAGAATGACGACGATGAGGTCCTGGAGGACTTGATATTCGGTGCCGAACAAGCGGAAGTAGGCGGCGCCGGTAAGCTGGTTGGTATCGCCGGGTGATGTTACGTACGCGAAGGAACTAAGAAACTCCAATGTGAGTTGCTCGTATGTGGGTTGGGGATTGGTGCAGAGATATCAGATGCCGGCTCTCTGTAAGATCCAAGTTACGCCATCCAGAATCCCTAGTTCTGTCAGAGAATCCAGGTGAACATACCGGGTCGGATGAAGCGACCGCTGATGGAAAGCTATGAAGTTGGTCTGCTGCCTTTCGCCGGCTTCGCCTTCTCGGAAAGTGATATTGCTCAAGTCAGGGTTTGCACGATTTTGTCTAAACATTTTCGTGAGAGAAGTGCAGAGGTTGAGAATAGGAAGTTTATGTGGATGGTGAGGTATGGGAATGCAGAGGTTAATATATAATAGTGAATTGGAAGTTGAAATGGTGGAGGTTTAATGGGGGATTCGGAGGATTTTTAGTGGGGTTTAAATGTAGGAAAGTAGGGAATTTGGAGAGTGGAGGTGGAGAGGTGTGTGACCTCTGTTTTGACAGAATTGGGGTTTTATAGGCGTGACGACCGTCAGGGATGTGTGACGGTCGTAACATGTGTGACGACCGTCAGGGGAGTGTGACGACCGTCACAGCAGAAATGCAGAAATTCGCTTGTGGGGCGTTTTAACAGTGGAAAATATGATTTTTGAATACTTTTGCAGTATGATAGACTGATTACAAAATAACATGAAACATAATTAAGGGAGATACCAGAATGAAATTAAAATAACATTGAATCAAAAATGAGTTTAAAGTAATACAATATCCAAAAAGAAACAATTGCAAAATTAAATAATGTGAAACAATGTGAAATGCAGTAAACTAAAATTAAAGAGAAAACTAAAATATCACTCCTTTGGTTTCTTCAAGTTGTTGATCTGCTGAATAACGTCATTAAATTGGTCGCTAACTACGTCCATGTAAGTAACGAAATCCATGTGAAGCTGCGTTAATTCATCTTTTATAGTGGTTACTTCCAGCTTGAGGTCGTCCATTGTTCTCAGAACAGTGTCCAACTTGTCTGTGTTTTGTTCAGGAGTGGGGTCAGGAAAGTTATGGTAGTTAGGAGGGGTCTCAGGATCCATCTCCATTTCAGACTCATAATCTTGGTGGTACAAATAGTCATGTGCTTCTGAGATTTGATCACTGTCATACATGTAAGCCTAGGGTGTAGAGTGAGGTGATGAGGGTCCCATAGGCTCGTCCAATTCATAAAGCCAATTGTCTCTGTTATGGATACTGGTTAGCTCATGGTTGGGCAATGTGAAAAGGTGGACAGGTTGATCAGCTATGAGGTATTCGTAGGCTCCTGGTCCTAAGGTACCTAAGATACGTCTGTTGAAGCAGAAATGGATGTCTATTGATCTGAGGTTGCCGAAACAAACGGCTTTGTTCAGGTAATACCTCAGGCCAATTTCGTGGACGATCATGGTGACTAAACCTCCTATTAAAATGGGTGAGTGCGGTTCCTGATTAAGGCGTGTGAATGCCCTCATCATAAAAGGGACAACATTTACAGGGCGGCCTTGTGAAGCACAGAGAAGGATGAACAACTCTTCCTTTGAGACTGTTGTAATGTTTTCCTCCTTCCTAAAGAGGGTATGGGCTAAAATCCTATGGAAATAGCGGAGGGCTAGATTGTGTATCTCGTTGTTGTGCGTGTCATTCGGTTCAGGGTGATAGTTACCAGTGATGGTACCCCATAATTGTTCTAACTCGAGATCAATGTCCTCTTCAATGGTGGTAAACACAAAAGGTCCGCTAGGGAAGCCTAGGATGTTAGCTAACGATGTACGGTTGTGTGTTTGGTCCATTCCAAACATTCTAAAGGTTATCAGCTCTTTAGTGGATCCATAGCCATGTTCGGGTAAGTAACTTAAGGAGCTAAGGAATTCGAACGTCAGTTCACGGTAGGTAGCAAATCGGGTCTTTAGAGCAGTTTGCTCCCAGCCTAATTGGTTAAATAAATACTGAATGATATCCTGGATTCCTAGCTTGTCCATGGTGGGTCTATCGTAGTACAGATTCGAAGCAAAGCTTCTCTGAGTCAGTGCCTCAAATCTGGCCTTATGAGCTAGTCCTCTAAACACAACAGTCGTAACGTCGATGTCAGCCATACTCGGAGGTTAGTCGGATAAAAATGGGAGAAAAGTAGAACGACTTTAAAATCCTGGAAAAGTTAAAATCACATTCACTCAGATCATATTTTTAAGAAGAAAAGGGTGATAAAAGAAAGAAAAATAAAATAAAATAAATAGTAAAAAATAAGAAAATAGAAATTTATAGAAATTATAAGTTAAAGGGAAAACATAGTTTTAATAAATTTAGAAGGGAAAAATGGGAAAAATTGGGTTGCCTCCCAATCAGCGTTGTCTTTAACGTCAGAAGCCTGACGATAGCTTGGCTATAAGCTATTCGGGAAGCTTGAGCAATTTCATATTGCTCACGTGGTCGTTGTGTTCGTTTTGATTATAATGCTTCAAACGCTGTCCGTTTACTATAAACGGTGCGTTGATCTAATTTCTGATTTCAACAGTTCCACTCTTAAGGACTTTGGTGACCTCAAAGGGTCCAGACCATCTAGCTTTTAATTTTCCCGGGAAAAGTTTTAATCTGGAGTTGAATAGGAGCACGATGTCTCCCACACTGAATTGTTTCCGGATCGAACGTTTATCATGCCATTTCTTGGTTCTTTCTTTGTAGATACGTGCATTCTTGTATGCGTCCAATCTGAGTTCTTCCAATTCATGAAGGTTCAAGATTCGTTTCTCTCCTGCCGCGGTGTAGTTGAAGTTCAGCGTCTTAATAGCCCAGAAGGCTTTATGCTCTAATTCTACCAGCAGGTGACATGATTTTCCGTAAACTAGTTTAAATGGTGTGGTACCTATTGGTGTCTTAAAGGCGGTCCTATAAGCCCATAAAGCTTCATTTAGCTTTGATGACCAATCTTTCCTGGAGGTTGCGACAGTCTTTTCCAAAATTTGCTTTATTTCTCTGTTCGAAACCTCCACTTGTCCACTAGTTTGTGGATGATACGGTGTGGCTACGCGGTGTTTGACTCCGTATTTGGAGAGGAGTTTTTCAAAGATTCGCGATATGAAGTGCGAACCACCGTCACTAATGACGAGTCTGGGCACACCAAATCTAGGAAAGATTGTATTTTTAAAGAGTTTGACGACTACTCGCGTGTCATTTGTTGGAGCGGCAACGGCCTCTATCCATTTAGATACATAGTCGACAGCGACGAGTATATATTTGTTTCCAAAATAAGACGAGAAAGTTCCCATGAAGTCTATTCCCTAGACGTCAAAGATTTCTACTTCTAAAATTCCTTTATGAGGCATCTCATCACATCGTGAGATGTTGCCAGTGCGTTGGCACCGATCGCATTTTAGTACAACGATATGGACATCCTTCCAGAGGCTGGGCCAAAATAGGCCAGGTTGTAGAATTTTAGCGCACGTCTTTGAAGTACTAGCATGGCCACCATAAGGTGCTGAATGGAATTGGGAGATGATGTCTTCTATTTCTTCCTCTGGGACACAGCAGTGGTATAAGTTGTCGGCGCCTCGTTTGAAGAGTAGAGGTTCGTCCCAATAGTAATGCTTTAAGTCGTGGAAGAATTTCTTCTTTTGTTGATAAGTTAGGTCCGGTGGAAGCATGCCTGCGGCCAAGTAATTAACGGTGTCGGCAAAGCAAGGCAAGGTGGCTTGGGCATAGATAGCTTCCACGGCTTTTTCTAGTTCTGGTTCTTCCGAAGTTGAGTTGGACATATCGCTTTCCAATTTGGCTATCAGATGTTCGTAGGGAAAGTCGTCATTGATAGGCACTGGTTCTTGTTTAATGCCCTCTATGCGGGATAAGTGATCTGCAACTACGTTCTCGGTCCCCTTCTTATCTTTAATTTCTAAGTCGAACTCTTGTAGTAATAGGATCCATCTCAATAATCTTGGTTTGGTGTCTTTTTTGCTTATTAGGTACCTAATGGCAGCGTGATCTGTGTATATGATTATTTTGACTCCTACCAAATAGGAACGGAATTTGTCAAGTGCAAACACAACTGCTAGAAGTTCCTTTTCCGTTGTGGCGTAGTTCATTTGGGCAGGGTCTAATGTTCTACTGGCGTAGTAGATAGCGTGAAGCTTCTTGTCTATCATTTTTCCTAGAACTGCGCCTACAGCATAATCACTCGCATCGCACATGATTTCGAATGGTAGTCGCCAATCTGGGGGTTGCATGATTGGTGCGGTGATAAGTGCTGACTTTAGAGTTTCGAATGCTTCTAAGCATTCTTTGTCGAAGATGAACTCGACATCTTTCATTAACAAACCTGTAAGAGGTTTTGTGATTTTCGAGAAATCCTTTATGAATCTTCGGTAGAATCCAGCGTGTCCTAAGAAGCTTCGTATTTCTCGTACGGTTTTCGGAGGTTGAAGATCCTTTATGATCTCTATTTTATCTTTGTCAACTTCAATCCCTTTTTCAGATATGACGTGTCCTAAAACGATGCCTTGTCGGACCATGAAATGACATTTCTCCCAATTAAGGACAAGGTTCACTTTAGCGCATCTTTTGAGTACCATTTCTAAATTTGACAGGCAGCTTTCGAAGCTTTGTCCGCATATAGAGAAGTCATCCATGAATACTTCCATGATGTCATTTATGAAATCCACAAAGATTGCCATCATGCATGTTTGGAAGGTTGCTGGAGCATTGCATAGTCCGAACGGCATTCGGCGATAAGCAAAAGTACCATAAGGACAGGTGAATGTTGTCTTTTCTTGGTCGTCGGGGTGAATAGGAATTTGAAAGAATCCCAAATAACCATCTAGATAGCAGAAGTACGAATGTTTCGCTAGTCTTTCCAACATCTGGTCTATGAAAGGTAAATGGAAGTGATCTTTTCGAGTTGCCTTGTTCAGTTTTCTGTAATCGATACACATCCTGTTATCGGTCACAACTCTTTGGGTTATCGATTCACCTTTCGCATTCTTCACTACAGTAACGCCTCCTTTCTTTGGTACTACGTGTACTGGGCTGACCCATTGGCTGTCGGAGATCGGGTATATGATTCCTGCGTCTAGTATCTTTTTCACCTCGTCTTTGACTACAGTGCTTAGGATCGGGTTTATCCTTCTCTGATGTTCTCTTGAAGTTTTGCAGTCTTCCTCTAGCATGATACGGTGCATACAGATGGAAGGACTTATGCCTTTTAGATCGCTTATATTATAGCCTAACGCAATTGGGTATTTCCTTAGGACTTCTAGTAATTGCTCAGTTTCCGACTGTCCTAAATTAGCATTGACTATTACTGGTCTTTTGAATTCTGTATCTAGGAATTCGTACTTGAGGGTTTTAGGTAGTTCTTTAAGTTCTAAAGCTGGGTTTTTCGGACCTGGCATGTGATTTGGAGTTAGTGCTAAGATCTCGCTCAGACTATCATCTTTGTATGGTGCACGCCAGTTGTCGTCTTCATGAATAGCAGGGATCTGGATTTTCATGATTTTAGAATATGTAATTTCTCCCTTCTCTAATTCTCGTATGCATTCGTCAATGACATCTACTATATAGCATGTGTCATCTATAGCTGGTGCCTTCAAGAACTTAGTAAGGATGAACTCTATCTTTTCTTCTCCTACTTCGAATGTTGGCCTTCCTTTCTTTACGTCTATGATAGCTCCGGCTGTCGCTAGGAACGGTCTTCCTAGGATAATTGGGGTAACAGCGTCCTCTTTGATGTCCATGATTATGAAGTCGGTTGGGATATAGAATTGCCCTATGCGTACTGGAACGTTTTCCAGTACACCGACGAGATATTTGACTGATCGGTCAGCCAATTGTACAGACATTTTAGTCGGTCTTAGTTCTCCCATATTCAGCTTTTTGCATATGGATAAAGGCATGACACTTATACTGGCTCCTAGATCGCATAGAGCTTTGTCTATAACGAACTTTCCTATGACACAAGGTATGGAGAAACTACCTGGGTCTTTTAGTTTAGGAGGCATGTTGTTTTGAATGATTGCGCTACATTCGGCAGTGAGTGTCACTGTCTCGTTATCCTCTATTTTCCTTTTATTAGACAAGATTTCTTTAAGAAACTTAGTGTACGACGGCATTTGAGTTATCGCTTCTGTGAAAGGAATAGTGATGTTTAGTTGTTTCAGAAGTTCAAAAAATTTCTTAAATTGTCCTGAAGTTTTGAAGTTTATTAATCTTTGAGGATAAGAGATAGGTGGTTTATATGGCGCTGGAGGCACATATGAGTTTTCATCTTTGGCGACTTTTTGCTCGTCACATTCCTTCTTTTCTGTTTCAGACTCCTTTTCTGTTGGTTTATCAGATTTCTGATGCATGACTAAATCTTCATTCCTAGGATCTGTTGGGCCTTCCAATTCTTTTCCACTTCTCAATATAACAGCGTTTGCGTGGCCTTTCAAATTAGGTTCTGGCTGGCCTGGAAATGTTCCAACTGGGGCAGCTGCAGAGGCTTGTTGTTGAGCCACTTGTGATATCTGCGTTTCGAGCATCTTATTGTGGGTGGCTAAAGCGTCTACTTTTCTGGCCAGCTGTTTAATTTGCTCGCTAGTGTGTATGTTTTGATTCAGGAATTCCTTATTCGTTTGAGCTTGAGCAGCTATGAATTTTTCCATCATCACTTCGAGGTTTGATTTCCTAGGGGCAGTCTGGGCAGCAGCAGATGGTTTCTGATATCCTGGCGGAGCAGCGGGTGCTTGCAAGGCATTATCGTTCTTGTAGGAAAAGTTTGGGTGGTTCCTCCATCCTGGGTTGTAGGTATTTGCGTAAGGATTTCCTTGAGCGTAGTTTACTTGATCTGGTGGGATTCCTGCCAATAATGGGCACTCGGGCGCATTATGAGTGGCGATTCCGCATAACTCGCAGTTTGGAGTTACAGCAGCTACGGTTGCAGTTGGGGTAACGGTCAGACTGTCGATTTTCTGTGCTAGAGCATCTACCTTAGCGTTGAACTTTTCAAGACTGCTGATCTCGTACATCCCACCTTTCACTGCGGGTTCCTCAGCTGGAGTTCGTTCACCTCCCCATTGGCAGTGGTTCTGAGACATGTTTTCAATAAGTTGATAGGCTTCGTCGTATGGCTTATCCATAAGTGCACCGCCCGCGGCGGCGTCTACCGTTAATCTGGTGTTATACAGAAGCCCATTGTAGAAAGTATGGATCGTCACCCAGTCTTCTAAACCGTGGTGAGGACATGCTCTCATCATATCTTTGAACCTTTCCCACGCTTCGTAGAGAGATTCAGTATCTTTTTGTTGAAATCCGTTGATTTGAGCTCTAAGCATAGCAGTTTTGCTTGGCGGAAAGTATCTCACTAAGAAAACGTTCTTCAACTGTTCCCACGTCGTAACAGAGTTGGATGGTAAGGATCGTAACCATGTCCAAGCTCTATCTCTAAGAGAGAAAGGAAAAAGACGAAGTCTTATTGCATCTGGAGTTACTCCATTTGCCTTCACTGTGTCTGCGTATTGCGCAAACTTCGTTAAGTGTTCATTCGGGTCCTCAGTTGCATTTCCTGAGAATTGATTTTGTTGTACAGCTGACAGCAATGACGGTTTCAGTTCGAAATCGGTTCGATTGATAGCTGGGGCAACAATGCTACTTCGAGGTTCCAACTGAGAGGGTGTAGCGTAGTCCTTCAGCGGTTTGTTCTGAGGTCCGTCAGCCATCTTTGCTTCTTCAACAGGAAGATGAGCTAGAAGATTAGGAATATTGTGTCTTCGTTGATATTCGATGATGCGCCTTCTTAAATGTAAGAAGCGCTCTAGTTCGGCGATTGTAGATTGTAAGATGTTGCCTTGTGAGCGAGTACTTGACATACAATCGAAGAACGAGTAGAGGGAGAGAGAATAGTTAACCTAGTCTATACTATGTAACAAAGGATTACACTATTGACTAAACGGTTCCCCGACAACGGCGCCAAATATTTGATCACGACTTTCTATGTCTAACTCAATTAACTGCAAGTGCACAGTCTATCGTGTAGTAATAATAGATATCGATCCCACAGGGACTCGTAATCAGACTAGTATTTTTGGGTGTTACTGCGTTTAGCTAGGTTGGTAATGTTTTAGGGGAATAAAAGCAAAATAAGTGCGTAAATTATAAGGGAACTAAAGCGTTAATTAAGGTATAAATGCTTGAATCGGTATGTAATATGTTAGTTCTTCAGGGATTCTACAGGTCACCGGTGTCTTTAGGTTTTCAAAAATAGTTTAAGAAGAAAATGATGGTTTAAAGACCTTTGTCTCACGATGGTTGTTGACGCTAGTCGCAACTCTAAGGCGGAACGTATGCTGTCGCTATCCCGTTCGGGGTTAAAGTTACTTTTTGAAAACTATTAAGTTCTAATTCCTTTTAAAGCGTTGTCGCTGTTTTTAAAATGAATGCTTAGTTTTTACTATCTGGACTTAACCTCAGTTGTCGCTTGTTGGTTCGTACCTTTATGAATTTCCCACTGTCGTGGCAAAACTACTATAAATAATTTCTCGCTGTCGCGACGAAGGTTTATTTAGAAAAATCGATTTAAAAACTGAAGCCATAAATATGTTTTGAAAAGAAATGTATACACCGGTTAATTGTCGAATCCCATCAGATTACTTATTACATATCGATTACTTAAGATTTAGCTGGACATGGAATATAAATTAACAACACGTAAATAATGGCAGAAAATAATAAATTGCATTATAATGGGAAATAGCAATTAATTAGCGATTAAAATAGAAACCTGTAAACAATTCGATTGGCTTTTGGGAAATCCTCCAAAATGGCGGCAGGATTTAGTCTTTATGCCAATTACTCGTACAGAATAGAAATGGGAAAGTAAAACAACAATTGCAAGGAAAGGAAGAAAAAGGAAACAAAATAACGATAAGAAAATGGGAAACTGAAAATTGCTCTGAAAGTAAATTGGCAGCACTTCGTCTCTTCAATGCGGCCCTCCTTTTCTGATACCAGCTCCCTCCTTTTATAGATGGGACTTTCAACGGTTTATTTCTTCGGGAAGTGGGAATGATATCAGAAAATATAGGAGTTAGTGGTCCACTCCTCTTTGGCATTTTCAGCACTTCACAGCACGTGCAGAGAATCTGCATTTTAACTCCATAACGGTCGTCATGGACCTGTGACGGTCGTCACACGTATGACGGTCGTCATAGCAGAAGAACTCCTTTTTTATGCTTTTTGGCCTGATTTTCACCTGGTTTTCACCTGTAAATGCTTCTTTTCTTCATCTTGCTCCATTTGAGCATGGACTTTGAATACCTGCAAAATACTGGACAAATAGTATGGAAATATCTGAAATCGGAGTGAAAACGGTTGCTGATTAGTAGAAAAGTACGTCATTATATATATACGATTTCGCGTTATCAAGCACCTGATATACAATCAAACGTACAAGGCAATATCCTTAACAAATATCATAACACTTAAGATTTCTAAGATATACATTGTTTAAGAAACATTAAGGTTTGTGCAATTTACAACAAATGACAGAAACTATGCATACTCGACGTTGTTGTTTATTGTGGATCTTGTTATTCTTCCATATTGATGTAAGCGTGAAAACACTTCTTTTGTTGCTCGGCCCTTTTTCGTTTTTCCATGTTCATTCTCCAGATTAAATCTTCAACTACTTAAATGGTAGATATAAAAGAGTAGTCGTTAGAAGAGATAACTTGCAGAAGTGTCTTTTTACTCCATATTACTAAGAGACGTTGAAGATAAATACACAAAAATATCTTTATCCATTGTGTAATTTGTTTAACCGTAGTGTATTCCTTGTGAGTTATACTATAGATTCATTGAGAGTGGATATTCGTAATGCATGTTAATTGTCCTCGAGCCATGTGAACACAGACTCTAGGTGACAAACTAATTTGACAATATAACTTGCTTTATGCAGTACAGATCACTTAACTTTGTCTATGGTTTTGAATGATCATCAGAAGTTGATACATTCAGTAAGTATAGCGATAACATATTGCTCTTTTGATGCTAATACATTCAACTTAAAAGTCTACACAATCTTATATCATTAGACTTCACTAAAAAACGTCCTTTAGTTTTGAACAATCAGAAGTCAAGAACTTAGCTTATCTCAAATGCGTTATCTTAGTAGATTCTGAATAGAATCTCTTTAAGCTTTGGAACCAGCTTACTTAGAACACATATTAGATAACACAGTTGTTCTTTCAATACTTTGTTATCATCAAAACCTAAAGGATATATGTCATGAATAAATATTTTTCTAAGATATAAGAGAGTGCTTGAAATACTTTTAAGGAAAGTGACAACATTCATGATTCAAATGTGGATCCATTCAACCTTATCAATTTATCTAACATTCTTAAAAGTAATCAAATAATGGCTTCTGACACTGTAGTTTCAGGCATTAAAGTTACGAACCAGGACCTTGTGAAGTTGAATCACTTTGATGGAACCAACTTCACCAGATGGCAAGATAAGAGGATATTCCTACTGACCACCCTGAAGGTTCACTATATCTTAGATCCTGACTTAACACTAATTCCTGAACCAACCGAGGATGACTCTGATGAACTCAAGAAGGAGCATAAGAAACATAAAGAGGACAAATTGATATGTCGTGGACATATCCTGAATAAGCTATCTGATCGTCTCTACGACCTCTATATGGATACTCAGTCTGCAATAAAAATATGGAAAGCACTCGAATTTAAATTCAAGGACAAAGAGGAAGGTATGGAGAAGGTTTTAATTACTAAATCTTTTTACTTTAAAGTGATATAATCCAAGCACATTCTTCCTCAACTGCACAAGTTACAGGTTCTCGTGAATAAAATAAAAGCTGTGAAAATTGACATTCCTGAAACTATTCAAGTCAGTGCAATCATTGCAAAGATGCCACCTTTGTGGAAAGGCTATAGAAAGAAATTGTTGCATAGTCATGAGGATTTCTCTCTAGAGAAAATCCAAAAGAACCTTAGAGCAAAGGAGGAATTGAAGGACAAGGAGAAATTAGAGTCCACTGGATTTTCCAAAGCCAATGTTATTATCGCTAAAGGAAAAAGAAACACGATGGCATGAAGAACCATCTTGGCCCAAGGAAGTAACATAACATGTTCAAGAATGTTGGCGGTCTAAAAGTTCCAAAAAATAGATGTTTCGTGTGCGGTAAACCCGACCATTATGCTCGAAATTGCAGGAACAACAAGTCCAAAAATAAGATTAATATAGTTCATACAAATGATGAGATAATCGTTATAGTGAGCGAAATAATGGCAATAAAAGGTAAAGTGTAGGGATGCTTTTAAAACACATATGTATATCTTTTAAAGCATAAAGATGATACTTTTAATGCATATCAATTTTACAAAGCAGAAGTGGAAAATCAACTAAGTGTTGAAAAGTAATTTAGGTGGGTGTTTTATCGTATGCGCAGGGATTGGCCCGATATCTAGATGCTTGTCGTTCAATAATTTAGAGTTCTAAAAAAAACGGGATTTCACAAATTTCTTGTATTGAAACATAAGTTTGGTTGCAAAGATGTAAAATAGAGAAGGATGTTTAAATTTTAAGAAAAGCATGTCAAGATTAGATCTCGTTAACCCCTTTCTTACATATCCGATTAATCAAGTATGTGAACATAGTTTCCATCAATACAATCACGTATCCTCGCAAATCTGTTTATCTCTAAAGCGGATTCATGGGTATTATTGTCTTTAATTGCTAGATGATCTCTCAAAATAGTAACCGCAACAATAATCGTAAAGATCGATACAAAGTAAATATTAACTTCCAAATCTATGTCTAGAGTTTGTTTGTTAATAGATGAAGAAATTAAGTCAAGATTTGGGAAATCTATGTCTAGAGTAAACCAAATCATAAATACCACATTAAAAGTAAATGTCTTCAACATATATTGATCATCAAGCTTGTTCACATACAAAAGATCAAAAGAAATACATAATACTAAGGTTAACTACCTCTAATCTTGACTAAAAAGGAAATTAGCTACCCATAACCATGGTAGCTTGCTTTATAAGTTTTAGAAGAAGATAAATGAGCATCCACATCGAAGAAACGAACTCGGATGCGAATCTAGCTTCTATTTGCAAAATATCACCTTTTGGTGAAGAAATATGAGAAAATGAAGTTCTTGTGTGTAAAAGTTGGTTATCATCCCCAAAAATGGTGAAAAGTACTTATATAGTACTTTTAGAATCTGACATGTTCGCAGTGCGAACGATTTCTTCACCCAGCAAACCCCCTTTTTGGCACCTGAAGTGCCACTGAACAATTAAACCGCCCTTGAGAAATATTTGAAGTATGTTGTGTGAGCAATTCTTCGCACTGTGAACAACCTCGCCGGCAAGTTCGCACAGTGAACTTAGTGTCTTTTAGCTACTGGTTTGGGTTTGGGATGGTTCGCTGACTCTTTGTTGTTACTTCGCCACAACGAACATTCACTGCCTTATTCTTCCAGTGAATTTACTGCCCTTTCCTTACTGCCATAATTCTGAGATGCTTTGTTGACTCTTTGCCATGTGTTCGCATATTGAACATTCGTTGGCACTACTTGCTAGTTGTTCGACCAATGAACACACTGAAGTTCTTCTCTTCCTTTGGTTTCCTTATCCAAATGCTTTGTGTCTTACACTTTGATGGTTTTATGCCTAATTCATGTACAATAACACACAAATCAAAGAAAACAAAGGTATTTTCATAATATTGAAGAATAACATGATAAGATGGAGTAAATCAAACAAAAAAACACAAAAGCGGTGAAAAATGCCAATAATTAATGATCAATTACAAAGTAAAATTGGCATTTAACAACTCTCTCCAACTTGATCTTTGCTTGTCCTCAAGAAAAGTATGCCTCTTATTGAAAACAAGAGGATTTGCTCAAGGATTTAATTCACCCAAGAATGGATATATGGCTCAAATAACCAAATAAATGTACACAAGCAATGGTTACAACTCCCTAAAATTGAATAATGTAAAAGAATTTAGTTCTTAAACAAATATCATGCAATGCTTCAAGTAACAACTAAATTCTCATGCTCGAATAAACCTAACACTCCTCTCTGAATAAGAATTTAAGGAAATATAAACTTGCAACCGTGGGACAATTTCAATCACCTGACAAATGATACAAATACAAAACAATTCATACATTCATCTAAAAAATCATCAAAAAAATTATGGAAGCAAGAAGATCATGAAGGACTTGAAAGGTTGCAGATTTTTCAGGTTTCACAACAAAGGGTCATTTCTTAGGCTATTGAATCAAAATTGCCACGCAAAAGAAACATTCATTGTACATGGTATTTACACATCACAACTTCATTCACCAATTTCTTTTGTCTATTGCTCACCCTTTCCAAACTTCCTTTTTGCACATTATTTCTTCTCTCTCTCTCTCTCTCTCTCTCTCTCTCTCTCTCTCTCTCTATCTATCTATCTATCTATCTATCTATCTATCTATCTATCTATCTATCTATATATATATATATATATATATATATATATATATATATATATATATATATATATATATATTCTTTTGTTTTTCACATTTATATTTACATTTTCTTTTCATGCTTGCTTGAAATTTTTTAAAATTTTTAGCAACCAACCACTTTTGGTTTCACTCTCCCCAACTTAGTTTCAACCAAATCTCAAGTGAATGTTCCTTACTTTTTATGGCAAGGAAGAAAATTTAGCACAAATTCAAAGGTTCTAGAACGAATTTTTGAATCCTACACATTGTAATGAACTATCTTTCAAATTATGTACAAACTAAGTTCATCACTAACTAGGATCTAATTATTAAGCTAAAAGGGGTTAGCAAATTCTCAATACTCACGGGTAATTTATTTTGCTGGATATGGTTGTGCTTAATATCAACAAATGCCTTTATCACATCTAATGCTTCCACAATATCAAAATAGTCATAAGATTAAGCATGAATAAAATGTATCCAACAATATTTATCAATCATCCTATGCATTGGTAAACAATGGAGGTTTCTCACAAATTTGTGGCAATTGAACCTAAGTGATACAAACATTCAAACAAAGTTGCAAAAGTGAAATAAAATTACATTTGCACAAAGAAAGGAATTCCTAAACATTCTAGCATACTAGAAAGAGGTAACCATGTACCTTGCCCACACTTACTTGATCAAATACTATCATCACCATCCAAACTTGGGAGAATCTTCGTTGAATACTTTTAGAAAATAGAAACCAATCTAGAAATTCTCACATTTCAACACCACAAAAGGGAAACATTAAGTTCAAATAGAGCATATCATTAATAAACTACAACAGTTGAACATTCATGAACTGAAGAATTCAACTGCAATAACATTAAAATGCTAATGGTGTAAAAACACCAACAAAAGTATTAGTACCCAAAAGTGGTACATACAACAACATAATCCATAAAAATCCACCAAGTGGATATTGTACATCAAAAGGGAATATAATAAACACAAACACAAAACAACATAGCAATGATCTAAGCTAACAAAAAACTTCACTTTATAGAAGCAAAGGAAGTTGCTTAAGATTATGCTCAAAATGTTCACCAGCAAACTAGTCCTAATCGGAATTTGTCTCATCCTCTAGATCAACCTCCTCTCAAAAACCAAAAACATCATCAGAACCAGTCTTAGAACCAGCCTCATCATCATCTCTGGCCTCCTCAGTAACCTAAGAAACAGCTACACCTGCCCCCTCTCTAAAATGTGGCCTGGCCTCAGGTCAACCACCATGAACTAGGAACTACTCCCTAGTCATCATCGAATGCTCTACAGAGGGCTCTCTGCACTGCAGCTGTAATACATGCATAGAATCATAAATATCAATCATGGCGCACTGAGTTATCGCCATCCACTCCCAGTTGTAATTATAGATCTCCCTCTAGAATAGGTCAAAGCACTGGGAGCCTGTAACTCTAGAACCAAAAGCATCACCAGCTCCTAAACATGTACTAATATTAGCACCATCACTAGATATTTTTCCTCCTCTTAATCCCCTTGGCCTGCAAAATTTATCTACATACCTATCATTGATAGCAGCCGGAATGGTCACCTGACGATGGGAGGGTAGCTTAACCCTCGCATGCACGCACAAAACCATGATCAGACATGGAAAGACCAAGGGGCAATTTTTCCACGACCCTGATCCAAGTTCGCTCTCCACAACAACACACATCTCATCAGCAATGACTCTAACTACATCAATCTGAATATTAGTCAAAATACAATGAACTAAGTGCACAACTGGAATGGGCACAGTGGAGATGTGCGACTTTGGCTTGATCTTAGTCAACACCAAGAGAAGTGTCAGCTGAGTTAACGGTTGCATTTCTTCCCCGTGGTATCTTTTAGCAACCCCAGACGGGTTTAACTCCACCAATTCGCCCTCAATCATAAATGCACTAGAAATGGCATCTGTGTCTCTATGAAGCCTCAAAGTTTGATGATACTCATCAATTTCATCCTCCCTCAGGGAGAAAGGCGTACCTAAAACAATATTAATGGTGTCTCGGTTAAATTTTACCTCTCTTCTACAAACCATAGTAGTCCAAGTAAATGCCTCATCGTCATCTGGAAGTGAATTGGTGTATAACTCCCTTACGAGCTCTACGTTGTAACTGTCACAAGGCGATATCAACTTGTCCCACTTTTTGCTATGAAGGATTCCTGCTACCGCCCCGTAGGAACCTTGAGGGTTGATGTTGAACCTCTTTTTCAGCAAGATGCTCCTCTTCTCTAGAGCAAAATAACGAGCATCTTGCTTAGCTCCTCTGAACCTGTCAACATCAAATTGGATTGGTTGCGAACAGGATGAACTTTCAACCTTTTCTTTTCTTCGATGGAGCTGTCTTTGGAGATTTCATCTGCATATTCACAAAACAAAACCAGCCAACCAAACACAAGATATATTAGTAAGGAAGCAAAACACAAAGAATCAGAACAAGAATCTCAGCACCAAAAAGATTTTAAAATTTTCTATCATGTTCGTCAAAAGTTCGCCTAGTGAAGCCATGGCGAATACTCGCCCCAGGTTTGTTGTACAAACTCAAGCGAACCCTAAGAATTCAAAAATTCCAAGTTCTACCTACAACCAATCATTTCAGACACAGAGCCAAACTCAGACATTCTATCATTTCTAATCATGGTACACAATGAGTAACAATCAGCACCAACAACATAATTGTTCAAGGTAAAGTTCAAGATTTCACAAGATTTCATTCTATTTCAATTCAAGTCTAACCTAAACAAACTCAACTTTCAAACTTTTTGTTCATGAGCCACATGCAAAGTAATATAAATCAACAATATAGAATTATGCATAAAGTCGCATAACCTAGGAGCAAGTTCTATCATTTTCTCAGACAAACCCTAACATGTTGTTAACAAGAACAAGGGAATGAATACAGAAACTCAAACCTGAAATGTGCTGAGAGGATTGATTGGGAATAACAAAATAAAATTTTAGAACTGCTTCACTACGGTTAAAATGGAGAAACTTTTTGTGTGGTGTGCTTGGTGAAAAGTAGAGAGACAAGAAGGACAAGTGAAGGAAAAAAGGGGAATGTGGTAGGTTTACCCCCACAAAATATGAAAAGTGGGTACTGGGTGTCGCTTGCGCGAAAATAAGGTGCCGGTATGACAGAAGAGTCGCCACCTTTCGTTATTTATCCCTCAGGGCGGGAAAGGAAACGATCGGAAAAACCTGACGAAAAAGGGTAAGACAAGGTCATCCCAACCATTGTCTGGGTTCGGGAGTCGGTTACGCAAGGGGAAGGTATTAGCACCCCTCACGTCCGTCGTACTCGACGGGATCCTCGCTTGTTTGTTTACTTGGACGGGTTGGTTTTATTCTATCTACCTATCAAGGCTGGCTGAAAAAAGAAAGAAAAATGACTCGGCAAAGCGTCGCACTTTATGCCTACGTATTCTCATCAGAGAATGAGAAATCAGAGTCAACGTAGTTCGGCCTACGGAGGGTTGTGGGGGAAGGTAGCTCGCCAAGACTTCGCCATCTTGTGCCTACGTACTCTCAACAGGCATGAGAGATCAGAGCTCACGTAGTTCGGGAAACTACGTTTATGGGGATTCAGATTCATCTGTTTTATCGAGTAGGGTTAAACAGCAGTTCCAGCAGTTAGGGACAAAGCCTGTTTGCGTTGGCGCTGAAGTTTAACGACACTCTTTTCTTCAGAAAAGCTTTCCTTTGAATTATGGGCCCACGGGGCAAAAAGGTTTGAAGTTTGTTTTCTGTCTTTTACGGAAGAAGTGTTTTTTATTGTGTTTGCAATTTCAATCGCACTAAAGACTATGACCTGAGAGTGAATGCGTCGCATGTCACCCAAAGGGTACCATACTAAACATCCAGACTATGGGAAAGAAACTCTCCCACAATCCTTTCTCAGATAGCTTAAGGCTCGTAACGTACGAAAGAAATCATTCATGATTACTGTATCTTAAACTGTTTTGAGATGAGAAGAGAACAGGCCCAACTAGGAGGGAGACTATCAAGTCCTACTGTTATCATGCCATGGATTCATCCTATGGTTGAGGTTTGAACAGGGAACTCCTAGAAGTTGTCATGGATAGGTTTCAACCTAAGATTCTATCATCAAATCCTTATCAAAGGAAATGAGAGTCTTAAGGGATCATGTCAATGATACACCAAAACAGACAAAGCATCAGCTTAACAGTAAAATGCATGCAATGCAAGTGAGGGAGGAAATATGTGTGGGGCTTCAGGCTCCACAAGCTCGTCTCGACCTCAAGCCAGTCATGAAATAACAGTAATCATACTGAAAAATAAACAACATGCTGTCAAGCAATAAACAGTAAACTGCAATCATACAGATAAAAGGGAACATGCTGTCAAGCAAACAAACCACATAGGCAAGGGAGCTGGGCTCTACCGAATACCCGCAAGCAAAGCCATGCAATAACAATACAAGCAGAGGGAGCAACTCAACCTCTAATGCAATCATGCTCCTAGACTGAACTTATTCTAGATGAACTTAGTCTAATGCAACAGACAAATCAGACGAAACACACAATACAGAAAAGAAAACAGAAGAAAGCCTCAGCTCCTTCAGCAGCAACCCAGTCTTCAGACTTCAGATATCCAATGCTTTCCAGGTATCAACCCTACACCATGAGTATCAACTCATCTTCTCCCTTGAGCTTCAGCTTCCTTGATCAGCTCCACCTTCAGGCTTCACCATCTTCAGGGATCTTCAGGTATCAACTTGATCTTCACAAAGTCTTCAGACTTCAACAATCTCCAGGGAATCATCCTCTTCAAAGCTTCAGCTTCTATCTTCAATGACTTTTATATCTTCAATCAAATCTCTTATCCTCTTCATTGCTTTCTTTATCTTCAACAACCCAAATGCTTCAGCAAACAAGATTCAGTCAACAAGATGAAGTGAGGATGTTAGAGTGCTCACTGACTTCCAAAGGATGCCATTAAGGACTTAACATCAAAAGGAAAGGCTCTCTCAAAGTTCTACCTTATAGGGCAAGGTCACTAATCCCTCCAAAGGAGAGAGGTGAATACCCTCAAGGGACTTTATATCATAGAGAAGGAAGGAGGTGAACAAGACACTCCTTGTTTATTAAATGGAATTATTCTATCTAAAGCTCTACCTATGCACTTATGATCCTATAAACAGAACAAACAAAAGCTAAGCTAAGCTCCTCTTCAAGGTCTTCAAAGTCTTCAATGATGATCCACAAGGTCTTCAACTCAATCCTCAAAGCTCACACACTCAAAGGAGAAGAAAAGAAAGCAAAACAATACAAACTATGCCTTTAAGAAACACACATACTAACCATACATTCAAAAATCAATTAAAAATACTAAAATACTATATAATACTCTAGCAAAATTCTAGGGGATTCTATACATACTTACCCTTAACCCATATATTCCCCATACTCTAATCTTGACCTAACAACCCAAAACAAAATTGTTCAAATCTACTTATACAACCTAAAACACTAATTTGAGCACCTAAATGTCAAATAAGCAAACTATATCAGACTTTAATATACAAATTGTGAATTAAACCCTATATGAACTATGATTCAATACCTAACTATGCCAAAAAGAATGGCTCAAAAATCCTAAGGGAAAGTCCTAAAACAAATCCTACAAAATTGAGTATCAACTAAAATCAATTAAAAAGACTAATTACAAGAATAATATGCTAAAAATATTAAAAGAAAAATAAAACGGACTTTTATTTATTTACATTTTTCTAGACATGATTGTGAATATGTGAAAAAAACAAGGAGTAAAAAATATTAATTTTTGGATTTTATATGAATTTATTAAAATGCAAACAATAAAAGAAATTGAAAAATGAAAAAAATGAATTAAAGGGGAGGGGGTGGTAAAAGTAGAAGCGCTCAGTTGCTTTCCATGATGGGCCCAGGAAGGGGGGTGCGCCTAGCATGGCGCGTGTCGCTACTGCGAAAATCGGCGCCGGCTGGACAGAAGAGTCGCCACCGTGCGTTATTTATCCCACGGGAGGGAAAGGAAACGCTCAGAGTAAACCTCGCACAACACGGGAAAGGTATGGTCATCGCAACCAAAACCTGGGTTCGGGAGTCGGTTACGCAAGGGGAAGGTATTAGCACCCCTCACGTCCATCGTACTCGATGGGATCCACGCTTGTTTTCGGGTATGGATTGTTATTCTATCTAAACTATGGGTCAAGGGTGAAAAAGAAAATAAAATGAAAATAAAAATGACTCGGCAAAGTATCGCACTTTATGCCTACGTATTCCCGCCTGGAACGAGAAATCAGAGTCAACGTAGTTCGCCTACCTACGGGAAAGGAGGGGAAGGTTGCTCGCTAGGATATCGCATCCTATGCCTACGTACTTCCACACAGCATGGAAGATCAGAGCAAACGTAGTTCGGGCCACGTACGACACAAGCTTGTCTTGGTTGATTTTATTCCTTCTGAAAAAGGTTTTTTTTTATTAGCAGTCCAAGCGGACAAAAATGACGTCTTGATGAGTTCACATTCTTTTACGGAAGAAGTGTCTTTTATTGTGTTTGAAATCTTTTATGTGTTTTTCTGTTTGTTTTGAGAAAGAAAGAGACAGAACTCTAACCTACGGTTGCGAAGGGAAACAAACTAACCTAATGTTATCATGCATGGGTTAAGACCTAGTGTCTATCATGTTCCTCTCTTGCACAGAGAGAAACAGAGATCCTAAGGGATAGGCAGAAACAGAAACAAACCAGATATATACAGTAAAACAGTAAAATGCATGGATGCAACAGTACAAGCGAGGCAAGGGAGTCCCACTCAACCTCGAACCTAGAAAACAATAGGCAAAAGTGAACAGACTTCACTTTCAACCCAGCAGGGTAAACAGCAAACAATACAGCTCAGAAAACCAATCAATACATCAACAAATGAAATACAGCAAAAGAAACAGCATCAGCAGCTCTGAATCAACAACTGGCTTCAAGCCATCTCCAATCATTCACAAGCTTCAACAAGCATCAATCTCCATCTTCATGACCTTCAGGCAAGGGCTTTGATCATTAGTCTTCTCTCTGCAATGGCTTTTCTTCAAGCTCAAGCCTCCAGGATGAGGGATCAGTCACAAGAGTGAATTGGGTGTTAAGCAATCAGTTGACTACCAAAGGTGGGGAACAAACTGCTTCTAACACAAGAGACATTTTCTCTCAAGAGTTCTATCTCTTAGACACTATCACCAAGCCTTCCAAAGGAAGGGGGTGAATGTCTTAGAGAGACTTTGAATCACAGAGAAGAATGGATGCAGACAAGGCAATCCATGTTGAGAAACAAGTTTTCTAATCTAGAGCTCTGCCTAGCTCCTAAACCCTAGTCTCCTCAGCATCTGCTAGCAAGAAACTTCTCCCCAACTCTGACAGTTGATCTCCAATCTTTGAATCTCCAATGGCTTCATCTTCACAAATCTTCAGCTTCCCCAGGGCCCCAGGCAAACCCAATACCCAAACAAACAAGCAACAATCCCAGAGGGCACACCACACCAGACAACAGATATACAGACAGTAATAATATCAGTAGGGGAATCCTAATTTTTCTAAGGGATCTAATAGCTACCCATAGCCCATATAGTCCCATAACTAATCTATTTAAACCCTAAGTCCTAAGGGAAATGAAATCAAACTCCTAAGTTGTCACCTAAAACCCTAGTTTTGTACATGATGTTCAAGCATTTACTAATCACCTAAAATTAACCTCTAAAAATGGGAACTAAAATATTTCTACAAGCTTAATATCTCATCTAAACAATATAAAAAGAATGACCAAAAAAAATTAAAGCATGTGAGAGAACAAAAATCATAAAAATAATGCATGAAATGAAACTATTTAATATGACATTTATTTAGAAAATATGAAAAAAATATGAAATAAAACTAAAATGAAATTTTATTTTCCTATAATATTCTAGACATTTTAATGTAAAAGATGTAAAAAGAATGGATGAAAATGCATTTTTTATGAATTAATTATGAATTAATGAAATTGGTAAAATATTAAAATGAATTAAGAAAATTAACATTGAATTAAATGAGGGAGGGGGGTTGAAATAGAAACTCGCCCCAGTTCAATCCATGATGGGCCCTCACAATGGGGGTGCGCTTATCACTTTACCAAGGCCCAGCTTCGTTCAGCAAATAAAGAATAGAAAGAAATGCCAGGGGGGTGAGAAAAGCAACAGAATCACGTTAGAAATTGGTTTTGGGCCTAACACGGGGGGTGGGATTAGCACGATTCAACTCAGGCCCGCCCGTTTCAATTAATGAAACGGTGCGTTTTGGCCAAACCTCAATTCCCTCCAAACGCTCAGATTGAATAACTGCCACAAGATCATGCTGAAAGTCAAAAGTCCAAGGCCCAAGGAACGGCCACGATTGTATCTTCTTCAATTGGCCTGAAACTTAGGGTTTCAATTCACCATGGCAGCCATGCACGATCAATCTTCCACCTCTCTATTCTCGCTCTACACGCAATGAAATGCCACGCCATCAACATGAAACCTGCTCAGAATCTTTCCCTCTATAATCCTAGGGCATCAATTCATCTTGAAACTCATCACAATAACAAACCCGATGACATCAAACTCTGGCCTCTATGAGATTACACTGATATGAACCATCACCATTCTCCCTCAAACTTACCCTAATCTGATCTATGCACAAAGGTGATTAACCTACACTATCGATCTAAGATTCTAATGGCTTAACCTAAGAGATATTAATCCAAACAGTTTGTTGCACCTGTCACTAACCATCACCAATCCTTTCCAAATTCATCTAACTTAATCTCCTAACCACCTAGATCAAGTCTAAACTAATAAAATCAGGTTAAACTAACTGAATCAAGCTAATCGAATGAAAACTTACCTGATGTGAAACCTTGAAAACAGCTATGGAAGATGTGGATCTGAAGCTTCTAAGTGTTGAATCTTGATCAATCCTTGATGAACTTGATTCTGTATGCAAAATTCTGGAGATTCCTTGCTTGAATTATGCTATTCACTTGAACTTGTGATTTTGATGTTGATGAAAAAAGCACTCGAAAATGGATGAGAATCACCAAAACCTTGCTTCAATTATGATCTATGATGATGATGGAGTAAAATTGAATTGATTTTGATGAAGATTGATGAAGAATTTGAGAGATTTGGAATGAAACTTTTGTGAACAAGAATGAGAAATTTGTGGAATTCTTGGTGCAAATGAGGCCAACCCTTGCCAAATTCTCCTTTCATGAATATATAGACCCCAATGGTACATTCTAGATCCATCTTGCACATTCCCTTGTTTTCCAACTTTGGCTCATTTTGATTATGTTTCTTAAAAGGCAAGCAACCATGGATAACTTCATTTTTTCCTTCTAAACTCAAAAAAGTGTGTGAACCATTGTTCTTAGAATTGTTTTTCCATTCAAAATCATATATTGGAAGTCTCCATTTGGCCTTGTAAATCTCCCAAACCATTTTTCAATTTGAAATTATTCACTTTATAAGCCTTTTTAGCTCATATTTTGACCAATCATGCAACTCCATGCTATGAGCTTCTCCAATAACTTGTGACCTTCTTTCTAGACTTAAAATCCCATTTGGAGCAAGTTTGATGTTGTAAGTTTTTCCATTTGAGGCCTCCTTGTATGAGTTTTGGACATAGGTTAAAATGACTTGTAATTCACAAATGCCCAAAATACCCTTTGCTTGCCAAGACCATAAGTTGAGTTCTCCACATCATATGAAGGCATGCCATACCATTCTAGAAAGCTAAGACAATGAGGAACAATTCTTATGTTGACCAAGAATTCATTTGAAATCTCCTTGAGGGGCAAAACTAGCTTGGAAGTCAAGTCACTTTCACAGACAAAAATTCAGACACCCCAGATGACCTGTAACTTGTAAGGACCATAACTTGAGTTCTATAAATCTCCTTGAGGTCTTCCACCACTCAAATTAAAGGTCTTGAGATCCTCTACACGTTTCATGTTGGCCAAGAAACCATTTGAAGCTAGCATTTTGACTTATCTTGCTTGGAAATTTGACCTAAACTAGGGGATTTTACAGAGAAACCCTAATTTAGTAACTCCTCTTCTCCTTGATTTCTCTTGAATTCTCCTTGTCATATCTCCATATCCTTCTTCATATGTCAAATGTTGATCCCCACATCTCTCCAATAGACTTGAATGCCCTTTTAAGTCAGTCAATTGACCTAGGGTTGACCTAGGGTTGACCCAGATGAAACCCTAGTTGACTGTCTTCAACTGTAGCTCTTGTGCTTTCATCAATGACTTGTTTTCTTCTCCAAATGACTTTATAAGTCTCTCAAGATGTCTAGATGCTCTCCATGCTTTCACTTCACAGCTCACAACCCTCTTGTTGATCCTCAGATATCCTCAGCTAGGAGATGGACTCAAGGCTTGATCTGCTGAACTCTTTGCTTTCAAATTCTTTCCTGATGACTTGAGTAGGATGGAATTAGGATAATAACCTCTTGAGAGGCCTCTAGAGATGAGAATAATGATTGGTCCCCTGTTGAATGACTTGCTATGCTTATGCTATGCAGATGGTTAGGCTATGTACATGACTCTATATGCAAATGCTAGTGATAATGAAGCATAAACCAAGGAGCAAGGTTGGGCAAATTTTAGGGTGCAACAGCTGCCCCTATTCAAGCGACTTGGACCCGATTGGGTGAAGAGCCCGGAGCCTTCAGACATTCGCGGTACGAGACGGTTGAATACTAGTGAAACCAGAAATTTGCCAACCGCAGAAATAAACTGCGCTCCTGCTTGCGGAATGACATTCGTCAGCTGAATCTGACTGTTACAACAACCCACTGATCCCGCGCGACCGTGCTGGGGATTATCTTCACCGTTCTGAGGAGGATTCTGTCATAACAGATTGCTTGCTTGTCCACGTTAGGACTCTGTCCGTCGTCGATACGAAGAAATCTCAACTAAACCTTTCCACATTAGGCCTCCACTCGCTGTCAACCCAGAAAAATCTCGGCAACTCCGCTGGGGATAATTCGTCTGCATTTCCATAAACTGAATCGTCCACGTTAGGAACAATACTCTTCCACATTAGGAGTAACACCTGTCCACGTTAGGAATCAAAACTCTGTATCTGTCCACGCAAGGACCCCAATTTCTCCGCGTAAGGAATAAACTTCTTCTCCCACGTTAGGAATATCTTCTTTGATCTGTCCGCGTCGAGACTAAACTCTTCCACGTCAGGAATGATCTCTTTCTTTCCACGTCAGGAATCAATCTTGATATGTCCGCGCGAGGAATCAATCTTTCCACGTAAGGAATAAACTCGTCTTTCCACGTAAGGAAACCATTTTTCTTCCACGTAAGGAATGCTCTTGATATGTCCACGTAAGGACTCTGATCTTTCCACGTTAAGAATCAAACCTTGATCTGTCCACGTCAGGACTAAACTTTTTCCACGTAAGGAAACACCTTCTCTTTCTCAATTTGTCCGCGTCAGGACTCATTTTTCCACGTAAGGAAACCATCTTTTTCCACGTAAGGAATCATCTTAATCTGTCCACGTAAGGACTCTCTTCTTTCCACGTTAGGAATACTGTCATTTCCACGTAAGGAAACTATCTTCTGATACGTCCGCGTATGGACTCCATCTTTTCCGCGTTAGGAATCTCCGTCTTTCCACGTTAGGAATCACTTCTGTTGATATGTCCGCGTAAGGACTACATCTTTCCACGTTAGGAATAATAATCTCTTTGATCTGTCCGCGTTAGGACACTGATCTCGTCTTGATTTGTCCACGTTAGGACTCAGGCGTCTTCGACTTGCTGGGGAAATATCCGCGTTAGGACTTACACTTTGCCAACAACACGAAGAAGAATAAATTTGTCCACGTCAGGATTCTTGTATCTTGTCATCACAAAGAACTACAAACTTGTCCACGTCAGGACGCACATTTCACCATTACGAATAAAGATATCTGCTGGACACAAATGATCCACGTCAGGACACCAACACGAAGAGTAACCAATCTTTTGTCAACGTCATGACCTCCCTTTCTCCAAATTTCGAGAGACCGAATCTATCCACGTCAGGATTAACACACCTTACCAATCCGGTAAAACAAACCTGTCCACGTTAGGACGCCCACTTCTGAAGAAATCCCGTCATTCTAGGAGTAAATTGTCCACGTCAGGACTTAGTTCTTCAATGATCCTCACCCACAAACTGCTCAGCACTGACGCGACAGCGACTTTGAGATGAACTCTACTGGGGATGTCTGAAAACCAACTATCGGACGCCTGCTCTGATAACCGGCGGTGGCCTCTGAAATTCTGATTCATGCGACCCGTTGATGACAAACAAACTCTGCTTGGGGATAAGGAGATTCTTATCTTGGCCACTCTGGCTGGGGAAAATAAGAGACCTTTGCATAAATGACTCTGCTGGAGACAAAGAGAGTTTTATCATGATAACTCTGTGGGGAATGCAGCCGAAACTGACATTATCGTTGAATATCTCCTGCCGAGATCTTGACTGTTTGGTGGTTTATTTGAGCAAGAGCTCTCTCCACCTGAACTACTAGAGTACAGCAACTGCTTCAGCAAAATAAATGCTGGAAGGATAACGCCGACTCGCCGGGGATAGCCTGATGCTACAAAATTATTCCGGCAAAATAAATGCTGGTAGGGTGAAGTCGACCCTGCTGGGAAGTTGGGAACTCAAACCACACGTCTTGTTGAAGTAACCCCCTGCTGGGGAATATGACTTTGCTGGAGAATAACAGATGTGCACAGTATGCTCAGACCTTCTGCTGGAACGTGAACCGATATCACCAGTATCTCTGACAAAATAAATGTCAGGACCCACCATCGACTCTGCTTTGGGGAGTCTTGACCTTCGAATTCCACTGGAAGGAAAGAACACTTGCTGAAAGAACTCCGCTGGAGAGGGGATGATTCTCTAAGGGAAAATTAACTGACTCCACTGGGGGAGAGTGCCTGACCCTGCGGGGAACGATGAACCTGTCTGAATTCAGCCTTACGATCTCGGAATCACTAAACTCTGCTGAGGTCGATTAACTTCTCTGGAGCACGTCCTTTGGATAAGCTATGGCTAGCTGGGAATTCTATCCTTCTTCAGGAAGAACATGCATGACCTGCATGGGGATTATCGCAATCTTTTGATCACCTTCCTCGTACGGTTATGAAACCTGCAACAACACAAACAAGACACGACAAGCCTATGCAATCAAATCGATTCAGGTTAGTGACGTTACACTCAGTTAATTCAAAGCTTTAACAACTGTTGGCAAGGGCCAGTGATGTTATACTCATGCTAGTTTCATCAAACTTAGGCGTTTTATCATGCGCAAAACAGTAAAGAACAGGCATCAAGTACTGAATAACACATTTTCATTGATTGGGCCCCTGAATGGGCAGAGTTTTTTTGTACACGGGATGTAACTCCTGAAAAGAGGAAGCTACGCAAAGCAGATATACAAGTATGCAAGTATTCACAAGAAGCATAAATATTGACAAATTAAATTTTGTACACATGTCGGCAACTGGATGCAGATGAACACCACGAACTGATCCTCCCATGACTCGTCCGACTCTAATGCTTTCCCGGTATCCCCACTTCTGAAGGGGTTGTATCCGATAACTGACTCCTCAAATATATTCTCCCGCATTGATACTCATTGAATTCAAATTCGGACCGCAGTCATTTGCTTTTCAAATCCCTAACTTTTGCGTGAACCGCCCTTTACGGGTTTTCAGTTCACCGGGATACCCCTTTTTGCCGAAGCCGCCCAGTGTAGGTTTTCAACTTCGCGGGTGTACATTTTTTCAATTTTATCCCTAACTTTTGCCCGAACCTTTCATTCTGTTTTTGGTTCGCCAGGATGCCCCATTTTTGCCTGGACTCTCTTTTTCTGTCCAGCGGGTCTATTTTAAGCAAAGTATTTTTTAACTGCGTCCGAATTCACAGGTGATGCAAAGTCTTCCCCGTCCATGGTGGACAACAATAAAGCTCCTCCTGAAAAGACCTTACTGACAACGTATGGCCCTTCGTAGTTGGGGGTCCACTTGCCCCTGTGATCTGCCTGCGGCGGGAGAATCCTTTTCAGCACAAGGTCGCCCGTCTGAAAGCTTCGCGGAAGTATCTTCTTGTCGTACGCTTTCTTCATTCGTCTTTGATACAAACGACCGTATGCCAGAGAAGCTAGCCTCTTCTCATCCATCAAACTCAGTTGGTTCAATCTATTCGTTACCCATTCTGCCTCGTCCAGCTGAACGTCTCGCAATACCCTCAGAGAAGGGATCTCAACTTCCAATGGTAATACCGCTTCCATTCCGTATACCAACGAGAACGGAGTTGCCCCGGTTGATGTGCGTACCGTCGTACGATAACCGTGCAAAGCGAAAGGTAGCATTTCATGCCAATCTTTATACGTCACCACCATTTTCTGGACGATCTTCTTGATATTCTTATTGGCCGCTTCGACAGCACCATTCATCTTGGGTCGGTAAGGGGAGGAGTTGTGATGTTCAATCTTGAAATTCTGACAGAGCTCCTTCATCATCTTGTTGTTCAGATTAGAACCATTATCCGTGATTATCCGCTCGGGGATTCCGTATCGGCAAATGATATCTCTCTTGATGAATCTAGCCACCACTTGCTTCGTTACATTTGCGTAAGACGCCGCTTCCACCCACTTGGTGAAATAATCGATTGCTACTAGGATGAACCGATGCCCGTTAGAAGCCGTCGGCTCAATCTTTCCAATCATATCGATTCCCCACATCGAGAATGGCCATGGAGATGACATCACGTTTAGAGGACTCGGAGGCACGTGTATCTTGTCAGCATATATTTGGCACTTGTGGCACTTCCTCGCGAACTTGAAACAATCAGTTTCCATCGTCAGCCAAAAGTAACCTGCCCTCAGCAGTTTTCTCGTCATAGCATGCCCACCAGCATGCGTACCAAAGGCACCTTCGTGAATTTCCTCCATAAGAAGCTTTGCCTCTTTCTCGTCTACACAACGCAACAACACCAAATCGTGGTTCCTTCTGTACAAGACGCCATCCGGGTTCAAGTAGAAATTACCCGCTAATCTCCTGAGAGTTTTCTGATCTTGACTGGATGCCCCAGCCGGATACTCTTTGTTCTTCAGGAAATTAAGGATGTCAAAATACCATGGTTTGCCATCAGACGCTTCATCAATAGCAAATACATAAGCTGGCCTGTCCAACCGAGAGATAGTGATTTGGGGAGCTTCGTTCCAGAAGTTGACCTTGTACATAGAAGACAAGGTGGCAAGGGCATCAGCCATTTGATTTTCTGCTCGTGGCACGTGATGCAATTCAACTTTGTCGAAGAAAGGCAACAATCTCCTTGCATAATTCATGTAACATATCAAATTGGGCTGACGTGTCTCCCATTCCCCTTTGATCTGATTCACTACCAGAGCTGAGTCTCCGTATACGTCTAAATGTTTGATTCGCAAATCAATGGCTTCTTCAAGCCCCATTATACAAGCTTCGTATTCGGCCTCATTGTTGGTAACGGCAAAGGTCAATCGGGCAGTAAACGGGATGTGCGACCCGTGCGGCGTAGTGATAATTGCCCCTATTCCGCTACCGTAAGCATTCACAGCTCCATCAAATATCATCTTCCACCGGGACCCCGGCTCCGGCCCTTCGTCTGGTAACGGCTCTTCGCAATCTTTCATCTTGAGATACATGATATCCTCGTCAGGAAAATCAAATCTCATTGATTGGTATTCTTCAATAGGCTGCTCCGCCAGATACTCAGACAGCACACTCCCCTTTATTGCCTTTTGCGAGACGTATTGAATGTCGTATTCAGTCAAGACCATCTGCCACCGGGCAATTCTACCTGACAGCGCCTGCTTTTCGAATATATACTTGATTGGATCCATCTTCGAGATGAGCATGGTTGTATGATTCAGCATGTACTGCCTCAGACGCTTGGCGGCCCAGGCTAGCGCGCAACACGTTTTCTCCAGCATTGAGTATCGAGATTCACAGTCTGTAAATTTCTTACTCAAGTAATAGATCGCATGCTCTTTTCTCCCTGTCTCGTCGTGTTGACCGAGAACACAACCCATGCTTCCCTCAAGAACCGTCAAATACATTATCAAGGGTCTCCCTGCCACCGGGGGTATCAAAATAGGAGGCTCCTGCAGATACTTCTTTATTTTGTCGAACGCCTTTTGGCAATTTTCGTTCCACGTTACAGCTTGATCTTTCTTCAACAACTTGAATAATGGTTCACACGTGGCCGTTAGGTGAGATATGAACCGGGCGATGTAGTTCAATCTCCCTAAAAACCCGCGCACCTCTTTCTCGGTTTTAGGCGTCGGCATTTCTTGAATCGCTTTTATTTTAGCAGGATCGACCTCTATTCCTCTTTCGCTTACGATAAACCCCAGCAGTTTACCCGATCTCACCCCGAAGGTGCATTTATTAGGGTTCAGCCTCAGCCTGAACTTCCTAAGTCTTTTAAACAACTTCAACAGATTCACCAGATGCTCTTCCTCTGTCTGGGATTTAGCAATCATATCGTCAACATAAACTTCGATCTCTTTATGCATCATGTCATGAAAGAGAGTCGTCATAGCACGCTGATATGTTGCCCCAGCATTTTTCAATCCAAAGGGCATCACTTTGTAGCAAAATGTTCCCCAAGGCGTTATGAAAGTAGTCTTCTCCATATCCTCTGGCGCCATTTTAATCTGATTATATCCTGAAAAGCCATCCATGAAGGAGAATACAGAGTATTGAGCGGTATTATCAACTAATACGTCAATATGAGGAAGTGGAAAATCGTCTTTTGGGCTTGCTTTATTCAAATCTCTATAATCCACGCACATTCGAACCTTGCCATCTTTCTTTGGCACTGGTACGATGTTAGCAACCCATGAGGGATACTTTGTCACAGCCAGGAAACCAGCGTCCCACTGTTTCTGAACCTCCTCTTTGATCTTCATTGCCATATCTGGTCGTGTTCTGCGAAGCTTTTGTTTAACTGGCGGGCAATCTTCTTTCAGTGGCAGGCGATGCACAACCATATCTGTATCGAGCCCTGGCATATCTTGATACGACCAAGCAAATACATCATTATACTCTCGGAGGATTTCAACCAGTTTTCGCTTGATATCACTCTGCAGTGCGGCTCCGATACGAATATTTTTCTCAACCCCTTCCGACCCCAAATTGATAATCTCGATAACCTCGTCGTGAGGCAGAATGGCTCTTTCCTCTTGCTTCACCAACCAAGACAGTTCTTCAGGAACGTCGCTATCTTCGACAACCTCTTCTTCGGTCTGGAATACCGGGTGCTCGAAGTCGGGACGAGTCATAGGTGGCTCAAGGATATCATCTGAAAATGTTATCCTGCAAAAGGAATGGTTAAGTGCTTCAAAATGCGTATAAAGCGAATAACCACATTGCCATTTTATTGAAAAATACAAAACAAGAAAGACAGGGATCACAGTATTTGCACATGAAAAAAAACGCCATTTATTTAACGATTAACGCGCAATGTTTATAACAACACAGCCCTAAGCAAATCCTGATGCCCCGGGCAAGACATCAGATTATTCAACAATTAATAAAGCAAAGCATTACTGTTTAAAAGTCACAGGAACAAGCTCTTGAATAGACCAGTTGCACAGTCCTTGTCCTGGCGTGCTTGGCTGAATCCAGGCATCCATATCACAGTCGCTGTCCCCTTCATCAGACTCTGAAGCAGCATTGACAGATTCATGGCATACTCCACTGGCAGAGATGGTGATTGACTTTCTGAAATGGGGGGCCCCCACGGAAGGAGTTGATGACGACGGTCGGTACCCCAGTCCGAACCGGTCCATTTTCACCGGAATGTCCAATACTTTGCCCCAGCCTTTGGCTTCTCCGGCTTCCACTAGAGCTCGAGCTTCTTTATACGAAGAAACAGCTATCTCTGGCACTTTGCTTGGCCTGGGACCCTTGTCCTTTATGTGCAAACCTTCGAATGCCTGGCATGGCGTCTCGTGGATCTCCCCGTCGACTTCCACATATTTAAACGAAGAAAGATGGCTGACCAGGATGTCTTCTTCTCCGCACACGGTGACTACACTGTCTCCGACCATATACTTTAACTTCTGATGCAGGGTAGACGTGACTGCCCCTGCCCCGTGAATCCAAGGTCTTCCCAGCAAGCAGCTGTACGCGGGCTGTATATCCATGATATAAAACTCCGTTGCAAACACTTCCGGCCCCACTTGCAGAGGCAAGGTAATCGATCCGAAGACTGTTCTCCGCGTGCCGTCAAACGCTCTGACTACCAAATCACTTGGTGTGCACAAAATTCCTCGAACATCCAGCTTCATCATAGCTTTCTTAGGCAGCACGTTCAAAGACGACCCGGTGTCAACCAATACATGCGACATTGTCGACCCTCTGCACTCAACAGACACATGTAATGCCATATTATGATCCCTTCCTTTCGGAGTCAAGTCGAAATCAGTAAAGCCCAGACTGTGGCCTGCATTTACGTGTGCCAATACTCCTTCTAGCTGGTTTACGGAGACATCCTGTGGTACAAAAGAAGTGTCCAGGACTTTCAGCAAAGCATTTCGGTGAGCTTCCGAACACAACAGCAATGACAATATAGATATTTTGGACGGCGTTTGCTGCAGATGCTCCACAATTTTATAATCGCTTTTCCGAATCAAGCGCATGAATTCTTCCACATCTTTCGATGCTGCTTCTTTTTCACTTGCTTGAACCGGAACGTTCTCAACCGCTTTCCCCTTTCCTTTCGCTATCCTTTCGGCTTCCACTTCAGGAGATATAAAGATCCTGCCACTCCTCGTCATGCCTCCTGAGCCCACAACATTATCCACAACCTCCGCTGACTGCTTGTTAACATCGATTTTAATCCCGTCACAATACACCTCTAGCCCATATGACCATGGGACCGCCTTCGTGTTCTCATACGGGATTGGCCCGGCTTTAGTTATAGTAATCGGTGGTCGCTGAGCTGGTGCTGAAATGGTGATCGTCTTCCTAGGAATTGTCACTGTGGCAACATCACTCTGATTATCCACTACTGCCCCTGCCGGCTCATCAGTTGCTGTTCGATCAAACTGCAATATACCTTCATCAATCAAGGCCTGAATGCCTTTCTTCAGATCCTCACACCCCCCAGACAGGGCCCAACAGTCTAAACAGTACTCATTACAACCCGGGTAAACACCTCCTTGTAACAGTCGGCTCTTTATTTCGCTCAGCGGCGTCTTTAAATCCTCAACATTCATAATCAGATTCAGACCTTCCTCAGTCAGCACGGCGTTCGCCCCATGATTAGGCATGGGTTTCTGGACTATATTCGCACCGGTCGTTCCGAAGTTGATAGACTTGTTATCCAAAAGATCCTGCACAACATGCTTAAAAGCATGACAACCTTCTATATCGTGGCCCGGGGCCCCAGAATGAAACTCACAGTGCCTATTCGCATCATAGCCGAACGGGGGAGTTCCCGTTATCGGTGCCAAGGTTCTTTTCTCCACCAGATTCAATCCCAACAATGTCTGCAATAAATCAGCATAGTTAGAGGGAGGCTTCTCAAACACCCTTCTCGGCTTACCACCCTGGAATTTTCGTTGAGCTTGCTGTGCCCCCTGCTGAGGCTGCTGCTGCTGTGGCATTGGTTGCTGCTGAACCGGTTGTTGCTGGATTGGTTGTTGTTGATACGGGATAGTAACACTCGACACTTGCTGCGGCTGACGATATTGATTTCTTCCTCTGCCTCGGCCTCGGCCTCGGCCTCCAAATACAGCGCTAGCTTCGCCCTGACGGCGCCCACCATAAGCTTTCTTATTACTGCCAGATGCAGTTGATTCATCGACCTGGAACTTCCCTTGCTTAATGTTCCGCTCAATCTTTTCGCCCATCAGAATCAGATCTGAAAAACTAGCCAGAGACGTATGAAACAGCAGATCATGAAACAGCCCGGTGAATGTGCCAACAAACATGTCATTCATTTCTTTATCTTCCACGGGAGGACGGACCCTGGCAGCCATATCGCGCCACCTTTGCGCGTATTCTTTAAAACTCTCCCCCTTCTTCTGCGAAAGCCCGGCCAACTGGACCCGATTGGGTGCCAGATCGCTGTTATACTTGTAATGGGCTACGAACGCCTCCGCCAATTGCTTCCAAGTCTTGATATCAGTTGGCTCCAACCCCATGTACCACTCTAGGGAAGGACCCGATAGACTATCCTGAAAGAAATGCATGAGCATTCTTTCGTCAGTGGAGTATGCAGACATCTTTCTGTAATAAGCTCGCACATGCACTTTCGGGCATGTGTCTCCTTTGTACTTATCGAACGCAGGCGCCTTGAATTTAATGGGCACCCTCAAGCCAGGTACCAAGCCCATAGTTGCCATGTCCAATCCTACAGCACTCTGATTTAGGACTCCCTTCATTTGCTCTTCCAGCATTCTAATCTTTTGAGAATCATCCATCGGCCCTTCAAAACCTCCTCCAGAGAAGGCGTCCTCCTGTTGATCCTCTTGCCACATACCGTTTCCAGCCCCGTATCCATCATATGCATTATTACGTCCAGCTCTGACCTGATTCATCCCTGGAACTCGGCCTCTGTTGCCGTACCCTTGAACACCTCCAGCAGGACCACCAGCCAAAAAACCAGCACCGTTTCCGTTTCCAAAGCCTCCGTAACCCTGATTGACCATACCATAACCATCTTGCCCAAAGCCTTGAACATTAAAGCCATACTTGCCAGTGTTGTCGAATCCCTGATCGTTGAATCCGAACCCAGTATTGACAAAACCATTGCCTCCGAGATTATCTCCCAAATTGACATCACCCAGCCCAGTGTTGTGGACAGCAGTTTCATTTCCAACTCCGATGTTACCATTCACAGCAGCGGTAGCGTTGTTGACGTTAGCAGCATTCATATTGACGACAGGCGGAGCCACCGGCGTGGGAGTGCCGTCTCCATGAGCAGTATCAACCCGGACAGACTGATGATCTTCGTTACCATGACCAGCGTTGCGAGCTAACAGAGGCTGGACCATGGCCTGCAAATTCTCTTGCCCTTTTGCTATAGCTTCCATGGTCTGCATGAAGAGGGCGAGCTTCTCGCGTACATCCTGCATCTCGTTCTGAATCTGGTCCATGACTTTCCGACAGTTGGATCGTGTAGAATAGCGGTGCGGATGTTGATCTGGAATCCTGTTAAGTACCTGAATCAAAGCAGGAGATAAGACACCATTCAAAGATTACCTGTTATGTAATATGAATATGAATGCAATGCAATGTGTCTGTGCATTAGGGAAGTTCATTCCCCCAGTTCTAGTGCGAAGGTGCCGGTGCAGTGACGGTGCTGACAATAAGAATATCGGAGTTGAATCATAGAAAGCCTCGTATATTGCAGAGAGAATCAATAAGCCCAGGGTACAATATCACTGAGAGTACAAAGAAGGCATGACCTCAACCAACAATCCTGGTGATGGCCAGCACTATGCAAATAAAGCATACAAATAATGGAATGATCAAATCCTCCCAAAAGTCTGGTACTCCTCTATCATCTTTTTGGTCTCCGGATGGCTTGGTCGATCAAGCAGCCCTTCAACAAGCGGGTTTCTCTTCTTAAGGACACGGCGTACGTCTTCAGCAGTTTCTTCCCATGTTGCTTCTCCGAAGCAATCTTCTAACTTTCGCTTCTGGGACACTGCTTCGTCTCTGGATTTGATTGCCTTGTTCAGTGCATGCTGGACACTATACCGGGTCATTACTTCTTCCTCACACTTCTTGATGCTGGACTTCAACTTCTCTTCGAGGTCGGAAATTTGCTGTTTCAGCTTATCTTCCCTCCTCTTGTTGTTAGTGAGTGTAGCATTCCAAGTCTTATTGCAAGAAGATATCTCTCGGTGTGCTGCGTCGAGCGCCTTCTTTTTGGCTTCCAGCATGTCATGGGAACTTCTGAACTCTTGCCCCAGACGTTCGCGCTTTTTCTTTTCCTCGGTCAACTCAGCTCCTAACCTGTTTACTAGCTCAATCTGTTGCTGGAAAGCATATACGGCCTTATTTTTCTCGCTGCGTGCCTGGGCTAGCTCTTGCTCTAACCCTTCATTAATCTTCATCAAGACTTCTTTCTCCTTCACAACCTGTTCATATGCTTCTCTAGAAACAGTGGTCGGCTCTTCTACCGGAATAGGATCAAGAATTGGTGCATCTGGAAACGGCATCTTCAACTGACTAGCCCTCTCCTGAATCCAAACTCTATAAGGTGCATAGGCCTGACAGTCATTCTTTCCCAACAACGGCTTCCCTTTGCGGTTAATACGCGTCCAGGCACGTCGCAACTTGGCTAATAACTCCCCCTTTACGTCACCAGTGAAGTACAGAGATTCCTGTACTTCTTCCTCCTGAGGTGGATCCTTCAGCGCATATCCGAACTGGCGAATGAATAGAGAAGGGTTGTAGTTGATACACCCTTTTCTTCCTATCAATGGCACATTAGGGTACCCAGCACAGCTAAAGATGAGCTCAGATCCCAACAGGTCTCTATCAAACCACTCCATATCTTCCGACGATAGCCTCATCAAGCATTCTGGCCAACCAACTGGAATTGTAGTCTCTGCAGCAGATCCTCTCTTAGGAAGATGACTCTCAAACCACATACTCAATAAGGGTACACAAAGATGAACATTCTTTCCTCTCCCCTTCTCATTCTTATAATGCAGTGAGTGATAGAGGTCTCCGAGTAAGGTAGGTACAGGATTACCAGCGGCGAACAAGTAGAAAGCATCGAAGTCCACAAAATCCGGTATGTTGGGGAACAAAACTATGCCATAAATGCACAAAGCCAACACAGCATTGAAAGCAACCCAGCACCCATTCTTGGCGTACTCTTGGGCTTTGCCAACTAAGAACTGAAATGAGAAGCCTGGAACTCCACGGGAAACAGTAGTCACAAGTTCAGAAGCATCAACATGCAAGGCTTTTGCCAATTCCTCCGGCTTGGGTTTGGCGTCATAATGAATGAATGGAACCTGGTTCTGCACAGGCAGCTCGACATACTCAGCGTATTCTTCCAGGGTTGGTCCCATAATAAAGTCAGAGAACGTGAAGCACCTCAAAGCAGGGTCATAGAATTGCATCAAAGCATACAGCCCATCTAACTCTACCTCTGTAGGTTTGCACACCAATCTCAATAATCTACCATAGCTCATCCGGAAACTCCTACGAACACTCTCATCAGCAAGAGAGATCAACCCCAGTAAAGGAACAATATCTGGCGTAGGCAATTTGTAGGCAACCGTTCTCCTTAAGCTAGTCATGATCAAAACTCAGAAGTCTGGGCACTAGAACTAGGGAAATGCAAATGCACCTGCAGCACAGACACACGTTAGTGAAATGCAAATGATAATGGATATGCGGGGATGCAATGCAAGTAACATTCAACAGGGACCGGAGCTGCAGCTGAATAGCCTAAACCCAATCAAGAAAGGTCTCAGATAGACCATCCAGAAGTCATCAAACCCTGGTCTCAGATAGACCTAAAATAAAACTCCAATACTGGTCTCTGACAGACCTCAAACCATAACTCCAACTGGTCTCTGATAGACCTCAAATCACATCTCTAATTGGTCTCTGACAGACCTCAGAACTCTCCCAATGGTCTCTGACAGACCTCAGAATAAATCTCCAAATGGTCTCTGACAGACCTCATAACTCTCCATAAATAACCAGGATCTCTGATCAAGAACAAACCGGTATCTGAAGGTCTAGTTACCTGCATAACCCTGAATCCCCTCACGGGTGGGTGGCCCTATAACTGGCACAAGGTACGGCATCCTATGCGGTCGTCGGCGTCACAGACTTTCAGGGTTGATGATACGATTCCCAGAAGGAGTGGCATCATCAATTCCTGAAGAGGCCTCACTCAGCCAACTTCCAAATGATCGGTCCCCAGAGTCGACAATCCAACTAACCAGCAACCCACGCCAACCAAAGGAAGGGGCAGGAGGCCAACCAGAGGAACCTCGTCTGAGTGTAGATTTCATGGGACACCAAAGCAAGCAAAGCAAGCGGGCGCCCACTAATTTCTACTCTAATTCTAGGTGCACTCAAGCCCAGGTCCGGCTTATCCCTCAATATCAGAACACCCGTCACACCCCAGATACAACAACAATAATCAATATATAAAGCTGAAAATACAAGGTTAGAAATATAAAATAACTCCATACAAAATCCTCGACGGGAAAACAAGCGTTAGGATTGACTCTCTCAAGGGACGTTGGATCCCAAATGCATAAGAACCATCGCAGTCCTTAGCAGCCAGGGTTCATCGTTCCCCAGCAGAGTCGCCAGCTGTCGCTACTGCGAAAATCGGCGCCGGCTGGACAGAAGAGTCGCCACCGTGCGTTATTTATCCCACGGGAGGGAAAGGAAACGCTCAGAGTAAACCTCGCACAACACGGGAAAGGTATGGTCATCGCAACCAAAACCTGGGTTCGGGAGTCGGTTACGCAAGGGGAAGGTATTAGCACCCCTCACGTCCATCGTACTCGATGGGATCCACGCTTGTTTTCGGGTATGGATTGTTATTCTATCTAAACTATGGGTCAAGGGTGAAAAAGAAAATAAAATGAAAATAAAAATGACTCGGCAAAGTATCGCACTTTATGCCTACGTATTCCCGCCTGGAACGAGAAATCAGAGTCAACGTAGTTCGCCTACCTACGGGAAAGGAGGGGAAGGTTGCTCGCTAGGATATCGCATCCTATGCCTACGTACTTCCACACAGCATGGAAGATCAGAGCAAACGTAGTTCGGGCCACGTACGACACAAGCTTGTCTTGGTTGATTTTATTCCTTCTGAAAAAGGTTTTTTTTGATTAGCAGTCCAAGCGGACAAAAATGACGTCTTGATGAGTTCACATTCTTTTACGGAAGAAGTGTCTTTTATTGTGTTTGAAATCTTTTATGTGTTTTTCTGTTTGTTTTGAGAAAGAAAGAGACAGAACTCTAACCTACGGTTGCGAAGGGAAACAAACTAACCTAATGTTATCATGCATGGGTTAAGACCTAGTGTCTATCATGTTCCTCTCTTGCACAGAGAGAAACAGAGATCCTAAGGGATAGGCAGAAACAGAAACAAACCAGATATATACAGTAAAACAGTAAAATGCATGGATGCAACAGTACAAGCGAGGCAAGGGAGTCCCACTCAACCTCGAACCTAGAAAACAATAGGCAAAAGTGAACAGACTTCACTTTCAACCCAGCAGGGTAAACAGCAAACAATACAGCTCAGAAAACCAATCAATACATCAACAAATGAAATACAGCAAAAGAAACAGCATCAGCAGCTCTGAATCAACAACTGGCTTCAAGCCATCTCCAATCATTCACAAGCTTCAACAAGCATCAATCTCCATCTTCATGACCTTCAGGCAAGGGCTTTGATCATTAGTCTTCTCTCTGCAATGGCTTTTCTTCAAGCTCAAGCCTCCAGGATGAGGGATCAGTCACAAGAGTGAATTGGGTGTTAAGCAATCAGTTGACTACCAAAGGTGGGGAACAAACTGCTTCTAACACAAGAGACATTTTCTCTCAAGAGTTCTATCTCTTAGACACTATCACCAAGCCTTCCAAAGGAAGGGGGTGAATGTCTTAGAGAGACTTTGAATCACAGAGAAGAATGGATGCAGACAAGGCAATCCATGTTGAGAAACAAGTTTTCTAATCTAGAGCTCTGCCTAGCTCCTAAACCCTAGTCTCCTCAGCATCTGCTAGCAAGAAACTTCTCCCCAACTCTGACAGTTGATCTCCAATCTTTGAATCTCCAATGGCTTCATCTTCACAAATCTTCAGCTTCCCCAGGGCCCCAGGCAAACCCAATACCCAAACAAACAAGCAACAATCCCAGAGGGCACACCACACCAGACAACAGATATACAGACAGTAATAATATCAGTAGGGGAATCCTAATTTTTCTAAGGGATCTAATAGCTACCCATAGCCCATATAGTCCCATAACTAATCTATTTAAACCCTAAGTCCTAAGGGAAATGAAATCAAACTCCTAAGTTGTCACCTAAAACCCTAGTTTTGTACATGATGTTCAAGCATTTACTAATCACCTAAAATTAACCTCTAAAAATGGGAACTAAAATATTTCTACAAGCTTAATATCTCATCTAAACAATATAAAAAGAATGACCAAAAAAATTAAAGCATGTGAGAGAACAAAAATCATAAAAATAATGCATGAAATGAAACTATTTAATATGACATTTATTTAGAAAATATGAAAAAAATATGAAATAAAACTAAAATGAAATTTTATTTTCCTATAATATTCTAGACATTTTAATGTAAAAGATGTAAAAAGAATGGATGAAAATGCATTTTTTATGAATTAATTATGAATTAATGAAATTGGTAAAATATTAAAATGAATTAAGAAAATTAACATTGAATTAAATGAGGGAGGGGGGTTGAAATAGAAACTCGCCCCAGTTCAATCCATGATGGGCCCTCACAATGGGGGTGCGCTTATCACTTTACCAAGGCCCAGCTTCGTTCAGCAAATAAAGAATAGAAAGAAATGCCAGGGGGGTGAGAAAAGCAACAGAATCACGTTAGAAATTGGTTTTGGGCCTAACACGGGGGGTGGGATTAGCACGATTCAACTCAGGCCCGCCCGTTTCAATTAATGAAACGGTGCGTTTTGGCCAAACCTCAATTCCCTCCAAACGCTCAGATTGAATAACTGCCACAAGATCATGCTGAAAGTCAAAAGTCCAAGGCCCAAGGAACGGCCACGATTGTATCTTCTTCAATTGGCCTGAAACTTAGGGTTTCAATTCACCATGGCAGCCATGCACGATCAATCTTCCACCTCTCTATTCTCGCTCTACACGCAATGAAATGCCACGCCATCAACATGAAACCTGCTCAGAATCTTTCCCTCTATAATCCTAGGGCATCAATTCATCTTGAAACTCATCACAATAACAAACCCGATGACATCAAACTCTGGCCTCTATGAGATTACACTGATATGAACCATCACCATTCTCCCTCAAACTTACCCTAATCTGATCTATGCACAAAGGTGATTAACCTACACTATCGATCTAAGATTCTAATGGCTTAACCTAAGAGATATTAATCCAAACAGTTTGTTGCACCTGTCACTAACCATCACCAATCCTTTCCAAATTCATCTAACTTAATCTCCTAACCACCTAGATCAAGTCTAAACTAATAAAATCAGGTTAAACTAACTGAATCAAGCTAATCGAATGAAAACTTACCTGATGTGAAACCTTGAAAACAGCTATGGAAGATGTGGATCTGAAGCTTCTAAGTGTTGAATCTTGATCAATCCTTGATGAACTTGATTCTGTATGCAAAATTCTGGAGATTCCTTGCTTGAATTATGCTATTCACTTGAACTTGTGATTTTGATGTTGATGAAAAAAGCACTCGAAAATGGATGAGAATCACCAAAACCTTGCTTCAATTATGATCTATGATGATGATGGAGTAAAATTGAATTGATTTTGATGAAGATTGATGAAGAATTTGAGAGATTTGGAATGAAACTTTTGTGAACAAGAATGAGAAATTTGTGGAATTCTTGGTGCAAATGAGGCCAACCCTTGCCAAATTCTCCTTTCATGAATATATAGACCCCAATGGTACATTCTAGATCCATCTTGCACATTCCCTTGTTTTCCAACTTTGGCTCATTTTGATTATGTTTCTTAAAAGGCAAGCAACCATGGATAACTTCATTTTTTCCTTCTAAACTCAAAAAAGTGTGTGAACCATTGTTCTTAGAATTGTTTTTCCATTCAAAATCATATATTGGAAGTCTCCATTTGGCCTTGTAAATCTCCCAAACCATTTTTCAATTTGAAATTATTCACTTTATAAGCCTTTTTAGCTCATATTTTGACCAATCATGCAACTCCATGCTATGAGCTTCTCCAATAACTTGTGACCTTCTTTCTAGACTTAAAATCCCATTTGGAGCAAGTTTGATGTTGTAAGTTTTTCCATTTGAGGCCTCCTTGTATGAGTTTTGGACATAGGTTAAAATGACCTGTAATTCACAAATGCCCAAAATACCCTTTGCTTGCCAAGACCATAAGTTGAGTTCTCCACATCATATGAAGGCATGCCATACCATTCTAGAAAGCTAAGACAATGAGGAACAATTCTTATGTTGACCAAGAATTCATTTGAAATCTCCTTGAGGGGCAAAACTAGCTTGGAAGTCAAGTCACTTTCACAGACAAAAATTCAGACACCCCAGATGACCTGTAACTTGTAAGGACCATAACTTGAGTTCTATAAATCTCCTTGAGGTCTTCCACCACTCAAATTAAAGGTCTTGAGATCCTCTACACGTTTCATGTTGGCCAAGAAACCATTTGAAGCTAGCATTTTGACTTATCTTGCTTGGAAATTTGACCTAAACTAGGGGATTTTACAGAGAAACCCTAATTTAGTAACTCCTCTTCTCCTTGATTTCTCTTGAATTCTCCTTGTCATATCTCCATATCCTTCTTCATATGTCAAATGTTGATCCCCACATCTCTCCAATAGACTTGAATGCCCTTTTAAGTCAGTCAATTGACCTAGGGTTGACCTAGGGTTGACCCAGATGAAACCCTAGTTGACTGTCTTCAACTGTAGCTCTTGTGCTTTCATCAATGACTTGTTTTCTTCTCCAAATGACTTTATAAGTCTCTCAAGATGTCTAGATGCTCTCCATGCTTTCACTTCACAGCTCACAACCCTCTTGTTGATCCTCAGATATCCTCAGCTAGGAGATGGACTCAAGGCTTGATCTGCTGAACTCTTTGCTTTCAAATTCTTTCCTGATGACTTGAGTAGGATGGAATTAGGATAATAACCTCTTGAGAGGCCTCTAGAGATGAGAATAATGATTGGTCCCCTGTTGAATGACTTGCTATGCTTATGCTATGCAGATGGTTAGGCTATGTACATGACTCTATATGCAAATGCTAGTGATAATGAAGCATAAACCAAGGAGCAAGGTTGGGCAAATTTTAGGGTGCAACAGCGCACCTGGGCCCAATTACCATCAGAAAATGAAAGGAAAATCAAAAGAAAATAAAAACGGATGCGGTACGAATAGCAACAATTTATAGTTAAAAACTGGATTGGGCCCATGGTGGGGGTGTCAATAGCGAGAATTTCTGAGGCCCAGGATCCCCCCTTTAGTTAAACGTTGCGTTTTACTCGTAATATTTTCCTCTGTTTCTGAAATTGAATCTTGGCCGTGCGATCAGATGAAGAAGTCAAATATCCAGGCTAATCCAACGGTGACAAGCTCGTCTTCTCCAAAACACCATCTAGGGTTTCAGAAACCCTAACTCCATGCCAGAGTTTCAATCCACTCGTTCTCTCTGATCCCTCAATGAAATCCAAAACTTCCAAGAGCAAACTTGTGCTAATGATCACCATGAACACGACTATACCAATAGTTTTCCCTGAAACCCCTCATATCACTCTAACAGAACACACGAACGTTTGGGTTCCACCATGATTCTCTGAGATCAAACATGATAGAGCTTCAATCTAATGATGTGCAAGTGTTCTACATGTTGCCCTAACCACACTATGATATACCATGTCCATTAAAACTCCATGATCAGTCTATTATTAATCTTGCAAGAATTGGTACCCTGCCACGAAACTCTATGGATCTCTCTCAAATCCTCAGAAAATCATCACCTAGCCTAGCATGTCATCCTTACACCTAGCAATCTAACAGTATGCACCTAATAAAGGATCTATGGTGAAAATTACCAACCTGTCAAGAATCAATGGTGAGTGGTGTTAGAGCTTGATCTGGCACTTGAAATTGCTTCAAAATACTCCTCTAATGGTGGACGCCTTCTGTTTGCGAGAATTGAGATGGATGAGGCTTGTAGATGGAGAAATGCAAGCTTGCTTGATTTTGAAGAAACCTTGAAATGACACTTTCACTCTATCTCTCTCCAATGAACTCAGCCACTTTTACCAACCTTGATCTCATGGTGATTCATCCTTTTTATAACAACCAAAAGAATAGCCTAGAAACTCATGGAAAGTGCTAGAATGTTATAGAATTTCTCATGAAATGATACATTGTATATCCCTTATCTCATGCCTTAAGCTTGTCAATTTGGCTTTAAAATCTCCTTACAAGAGATATTGAGAAGGAATGAGTGAAAAACATGCCTTGGTTTTGCTTTATGTGAAGTTTCTCAAGTTGCCTTATTATGCAAGAATGAAAATTACAAAGCAACTTCCATTTTGAGACCTCAAACCAAAATTCTACTTGAACCATTGTTTTTAAAATAATGTTTGGAGTCAAAATGACATATTGGATGACCCATTTTGGATTTGTACATCTCCTAAACCAAAATTCCATTTCAACTTTTTCAACTTATAAGCCATTTTTAGGTCATTTTTACCCAATCATGAAAATCCTTGCTACAAGCTCTTTCAATAACTCATGACCTCTTTTCTAAGCTTAAAATCCCATTTTGAACAACTTTAATGTTTTGAGTTTTTTCATTTGAGGCTTGGAAATAGGAGATATGGCCTTTGCTTAAAATGACCTATAATCACCAAATGACCAAAATACCCCTGTCTTGTTCAAACCATAAGTTGAGTTCTACAAATCCTATCAAGGACTTATAGTACTCTCTAGAAAGCTAAGAAGATTTTATTCAACATTCATGTTGACCAAGAGATCATAGGAATCATCCTACTAGGGCAAAAGTTGTCTGCAAGTTGGGTGACTTTCAAGGACCCAGATTCACACACCTCAGCTGACCTGTAATTTGTCAAAACCATAACTTGAGCTCTGCACATCCTATCAAGGACTTATACCACTCAAATTAAATCTAAGAACAAGCTCTACAACATTCATGTTGTGGGGAAGATGATATATCAATCACATCTTGAGCTAAAACTTCCTGGAAGATAGGGATCAAACTAGGGTTTTTTCACTGTCAATCCTTGGAAACCCTAACTCAAAACTTCTCAAACTCCTCAATCATGATGAGTTGGTCTAGGAATCATATTTATAACATCTCCATACATCATTCCATGATCTCAGGGCCCTTGGATTAGGTTTCAACCTTCTCCCAATCTTCAGTTGATCTAGGGTTGACCCAGTCAAAACCCTAATTCTACCATTCATGGTTAAATCTTCTGAATTCTTGCACAATGACTTCTCTGGGCTTCATGATGGCTTTTAAGACATCCCATAGGCTTTCTCAAATCTTCAAGTTCATTCTCAAAGTCTCAGAATCATCTGAGAGGCACCCACAACTCTCAAGTTATGAGACACACAACCTTGGTTTCAACCAATTCCTCTGAGGATCTCTTGAACTTTCTGATGAAGGTATCAACCTTCAAACACTTGATGGGTAAATTAATGTTGGTCAAATTTTGGGGTGCAACAGCTGCCCCTATTCAAACGGCTTGAACCTGACTGGGTGAGAAGCGAACGACTCTCAACCAATCAAGGTGCGAGGCGGTTGAATATCGGTAAACCCCAAAAATTTGCCAACTGCACGAGCACACGACACTCTGCGGGGAACAAATCTTCGAATACTGCCATGCTAGCTGCCCCGCAACTAGCTGGAGACATACTGATCTGACATCGCCGTCAGTTATCCACATTAAATTCTCCTGATATCGCCTTCAGACAACCACAACACCAAACATCGCCGCTGGAAGACTAAACCATCTGACATCGCCGTCGAACAATCAAAATACCCAACATCGCCGCTGGAGAACTAACTCTGACATCGCCGTCGGAAACAACCATCACTCTGAGAGACACTCGACATCGCCGTCGTGCAAACATCATCTCTGCTGGGAATTTAAAGAGTCTGACCTCGCTGTCAAACAATCATTCAATCTCGCCGTCGAACAAACATCCAACCTCGCCGCCGGACAAAATATAATCTTAAAACGAACATTCAACCTCGCCGTCGAACAAACATCCAACCTCGCCGTCGGAAACAGACATAATCTGACCTGGGGTTCACCCCTGGTAAATGGAACCAAAGGTACACTTGCGTATTCGAAACTACTCTGCTGGGGATGAGAGACTCAACCAAGCACGCTCTGATCTGGGGTTCACCCTCAGAACCATAACGAACATCGAAATACTACTGCACATTGATCCCACTGTAGAACTTCAACATCAGAACTATATGAAGCCCTGGCCCCTGGCCACTTCCAGCTTCAACTAGAAAAGATCTTTAAGTATTTATGAAGATAAGCATCCTTGGCCTTCAAGGATGTAAACTTTTGCCTGTCGGCAACTCTGCAGGAGGTATCTTCGACTTCAGTCTAAAGAAATGATCCTTGGCCTTCAAGGATACATGGATCTGCCTTCAGGAGACTCCGCCTCTGCCATAGAGTATCCGAGACTTCAGTCAGGGATATACTTCGGCCTTCAGTCCGAAAAAATGAATCCTAGGTCATTCATGACCTTGGGGATAACCTTGCCTTCAGGCACCTTCGCTTCAGCTTGGGAAATCTGTGACTTCAGTCAGAGAAGTGGTATCCTGAGCCCTTCAGGACTCTGCGGGGATTCAAACACTTTGCCTTCAGGCCAAAACTCCGCTTCAGCTGGAGAAACATCTTCGACTTCAGTCGGAAGAAAAACTATTCACTTGATCGCAATCAATCATCACCTCAGGACAACCGACTTGGTCTTCAGGCCAACACAGATCATCTTGAATACAGAAGTTGCATCTACAAACTTTTGAACTTTGTCTTCAGACACACGTTGATTCATCAACAAGGAAATTTGAATCCACAGGAACATTCTGATATCGCCTTCAGGCGCTTACGAAGTCAATCTTCAGATTAGACGTCGCTGTTGGGGCAAACATATCACGCTGCTAGGGACTTCAAGAATCATCTCGAACAAATAACTCCGTCGGGCACCTTCAAGAATCATCCTGAACTGCTGACCTTTCTGGAGACTTTATTCTGCTAGGGATTCCAGGAATCCTCCTGGGCAACTTTTGCTGGGGACGCTACTGGGGAGCTCAAGAATCATCCTAAGCAAACAACTCGGGAAACTGTGCTGAAGTCTTAAGAATCATCTTAAACAGACGGCCCTGCTGAGGGATTCAAGGGTCGTTTTGAACTGACTTCGCTGGGGATCTCAAAAATCATCTTGAGCGAGCGACTGTGGGAATTACACCGGGGTCTTAAGAATCATCTTAAGAAAATGACCTCGTTGGGGAGAATGTCAGGAATCATCCTGAGCAACTGGTCTTTTGGTGGAGCACCTGTAAAACAAGAATGATAATAACCTAGATCATGCTTATGATGCGTATGCTTCGGCGCCATACCCCACACGGTGGAAATGCTATGCGTTTATGCTAAATGCTATGCAATTATGCACAATGATGCGATCCCGTCAGCAAAATAAATGCCGAAGGGGAATTCCTCCTGTCAAGGAGAAAGAACTACTCAGATAGAGGAACCATCCTGCTGAGGAGAACATGGACATGCTAATATCAATTGGACTCCGTCTGGGGAAATGATCTTCCGTGGACTGCTGCAGGGAAAACAACTTCAGTTGACTGCTGCAGGGGAACGAAGCTCCACGAGAACCTGGACCTGCTGAGAGAAAGTGATATCAATCGCGAGAATAAACTGCGTGGCCGTCTCGGCTACTCTTCTGGGGATGATAACTCTGTGGGGAAACAACTTCAGCTGCTCAACACTCCACTGGGGAAAAACCAATCATGATCTGATCACCTTCCAAGGATTCAGCTCTCTTGGACATCTGCAAACTCGGCTGAGGAAGGAGAAACCATTCTGCTTCGCTGGAAAGAGTACAACTCTGGGGGAAATACAGCATCAGTTGTTCAATGCTCTGCTAGGGAAAATCCACTCATGGTCCCAACTGCTTCCAAGGATTCGGCTCTCTTGGGGTTTGCGAACTCAGCCGGGGAGAGAGAAATCATTCTACTTCACTGGAGAGTACGACTCTGATGAGGAATTTCAATTCCACTGGGGAAGAAGGAATCATCTGACTTCGGGGGAGAGTACAACTCTGCAGGGGAATACAGCGTCAGCTGTTCCAACACCCTACTAGGGAAGAGGGAATCATCCGACTTCGGGAGAGAATACGGCTCTGGTGGGGAATCTCAATTCCACTGGAGACTTCAGTCTGGCACCATCAGTTACTGCATCCTTCGGCATACGAACAGCTTCCTACGAGACCTGCACTTGTGACCCGGTGCGGGGGGGGACATCTGCTTCGGCGACTTTACTGGGGAAAACACGAGCTTCGGCACCCGAACATTCCTCTGAAATCTGCACTTGTGACCCGGTGCTGGGGAAAGAAGACATCGTTCTTCGATGCTTGACTCAGTTGATGAGGTGACCTTCCTTCAGGATGCGCCTGCTCGGGGAAGAGAGTCATCTCTACCTGGGGAGACATATCAATGCTCACTATCCTGCATTCAGATTATGCGGAGGAGAGACTACTGAACTCTGCTGGAGAAGGAGGACTCGCCCTGCTTCGGGGATGCGCACGACACGCTGTCTGGAAGGTGCTACACCTGCAACAACACGAACAAACAGACAAGATACCCTCCTCAAAGGGGCCTATCAAGGTTATTATCTCGTGACAATATTCAGGTAATTAATTGTTTCAACAATCAATGGGCCTAGGCCCGTAAGTTTATGTATGCGCATTTTATCAAAAAACATCAGCGTTTTCATTCGCAAACAAAATAGATAAATGCTAAGCAGGCAAGCAGAATTGCTGAATAACATGCATTTTATTGATGATGAACCCCTGAATGGGCAAATAAATGTTTTACAACGGATGCCAACTCCTGGAATGAGGAAGTCGCGCAAAAATAAAACATAAATATACATCAGTATATACAAATGTCGGCAACGAGGCGTAGACGAACACCATGAGTTGATCCCTCTAAGACCCACTCGACTTCGATACTTCTCCGACGCTTCGGCTTCGGAAGAGATTGATTCAGATAAACGGCCATCAGGTCCTCCAAACCACTAAACAATGAAAGTCCACACGTGGAACGCAGTCATTTGCTTATCCAAATCCCTAACTTTTGCGTGAACCTCCCTTTACGGGTTTTCAGTTCACCGGGATACCCTTTTTTGCCGAAGCCGCCCAGTGTAGGTTTTCGACTTCGCGGGTGTACATTTTTCAATATATCCCTAATTTTTGCCCGAACCTTTTATTCTGTTTTTGGTTCGCCGGGATGCCCCTTTTTTGCCTGGACTCTTTCTTTTTTGTCCAGCGGGTCTCTTTCAAGCAAAGTATTTTTTAACCGCGTCCGCGTTCACCGGGGATGCAAAATCTTCACCATCCATCGTGGACAACAACAAAGCTCCTCCTGAGAAGACCTTGCTGACGACATACGACCCTTCGTAATTGGGAGTCCACTTGCCCCGGTGATCGGAGTGTGGAGGAAGAATCTTCTTCAAGACGAGATCACCCGTCTGAAAGCTTCTAGGACACACCTTCTTATCATAAGCTTTCTTCATTCGGCTTTGGTACAGGCGACCAAATGCAATCGATGCTAACCTCTTCTCGTCCATCAGGCTGAGTTGGTTCAAACGATTCGTAATCCATTCTGCCTCGTCGAGTTTCACATCAACCAAAACTCGCAACGAAGGGATCTCCACTTCTAATGGTAGGACAGCTTCCATACCGTACACCAAGGAGAAAGGAGTTGCCCCGGTCGACGTACGTACCGTCGTACGATAACCGTGCAAGGAAATCGGCAGCATCTCGTGCCAATCTTTGTACGTCACAATCATCTTCTGAACAATCTTCTTAATGTTCTTGTTGGAGGCTTCAACGGCGCCATTCATCTTCGGCCGGTAAGGAGATGAATTGTGGTGTTCAATCTTGAAGCTCTGGCACAGCTCCTTCATCATCTTGTTATTCAGATTCGAACCATTATCAGTAATGATCCACTCGGGAATTCCATAACGACAGATGATGTCCCTCTTTATGAATTTAGCTACCACCTGCTTGGTCACATTAGCGTACGAGGCTGCCTCCACCCACTTGGTGAAGTAGTCGATAGCTACTAGAATGAAGCGATGACCATTGGATGCAGTGGGCTCGATCTTGCCTATCATGTCGATGCCCCACATGGAGAACGACCAAGGGGAGGACATGACATTTAATGGGCACGGCGGCACATGAACTTTATCAGCATAAATCTGGCATTTGTGACATTTCTTCGCTAATCTGAAGCAATCCGACTCCATAGTCAGCCAGTAATACCCTGCCCTCAGGATCTTTCTCGTCATGGCATGCCCGCCGGCGTGCGTACCAAATGTGCCCTCATGGACTTCTTCCATGAGCATACTCGCCTCTTTCTCATCTACACATCTGAGTAGTACGAGATCGTGGTTTCTCTTATACAGCACTCCATCAGGATTGAGATAAAAGTTTCCAGACAGCCTCCTCAGAGTCTTCTTATCCTGGGTTGATGCACCCGCAGGATACTCCTTAGTCATAAGGAAGGTCTGGATATTGTGGAACCATGGCTTGCTGTCGGCGGCATCCTCGATTGCAAAGACAAATGCCGGTCTGTCAAGACGCAAAAGAACAATTCTTGGAGCCTCATTCCAAAAATTGACCTTATACATTGAAGCCAACGTGGCTAAGGCATCAGCCATCTGATTTTCAGCCCTAGGTACATGATGAAGCTCCACTCGATCGAAGAACGGAAGCAGTCTCCTGGCATAATTCATGTACGACACCAAATTCGCTTGACGAGTTTCCCACTCCCCTTTAATTTGATTGATTACAAGCGTTGAGTCACCATATACGTCTAGATTCTTGATTCTCAAATCAATTGCCTCTTCTAGACCCATAATACATGCTTCATACTCGGCTTCATTGTTAGTAACTGGAAACGTCAGTCTCGCAGTAAACGGGATGTGGGATCCGTGAGGAGTCGTGATGATAGCCCCGATACCACTTCCATAGGAATTGACCGCTCCGTCGAATATCAACTTCCACTCAGACTTCCTATCTGGTCCCTCATCGGGCAATGGCTCATCGCAATCCTTCGCTTTGAGAAACATAATATCCTCGTCAGGGAATTCAAATTTCATCGGCTGGTAGTCTTCGATCGGCTGTTCGGCAAGGTAATCAGATAATACGCTCCCCTTAATGGCTTTCTGGGACACGTACTGAATATCGTATTCCGTTAACACCATTTGCCATCTGGAAATCCTGCCCGAAAGAGCCTGCTTCTCGAAGACGTACTTGATCGGATCCATCTTCGAAATTAGCATAGTGGTGTGATTGAGCATATACTGTCGTAGGCGTTTGGCAGCCCAAGCTAGTGCACAACACGTCTTCTCCAGCATCGAGTATCGAGATTCACACTCAGTGAACTTTTTACTCAAATAATAAATGGCATGCTCCTTTCTGCCCGTCTCGTCGTGCTGACCGAGAACACACCCCATACTATTCTCCAGAACCGTCAGGTACATGATTAATGGCCGTCCAGCCACTAGGGGTATCAAGATTGGAGGTTCTTGAAGATACTGCTTTATTTTGTCGAATGCCTTCTGGCAATCCTCATTCCAAGTAATCGCCTGATCTTTCTTTAAAAGCTTTAACATCGGTTCACAAGTGGCCGTGAGCTGAGAGATAAACCTCGCAATGTAGTTTATTCGGCCCAAGAAACCACGAACTTCTTTTTCTGTTTTCGGCGCTGGCATTTCTTGAATAGCTTTTATTTTCGCAGGATCAACTTCGATACCTCGTTCACTAACGATAAACCCCAATAACTTTCCGGACCGCACTCCGAAAGTGCACTTGTTGGGATTCAGCCTCAGCCTGAACTTTCTAAGCCTCTCAAAAAGCTTCAATAAGTTGACCAGATGCTCTTCCTCCGTTTGGGACTTTGCAATCATGTCATCAACATAGACCTCGATCTCATGATGAATCATATCATGAAACAAAGTTACCATTGCTCGCTGGTAAGTGGCCCCTGCGTTCTTCAGACCGAAGGGCATTACCTTATAGCAGAATGTTCGCCAGGGGGTGATAAACGTCGTTTTCTCCATGTCCTCCAGTGCCATCTTAATCTGATTGTAACCGGAGAAGCCATCCATGAACGAAAACACGGAAAACTGGGCTGTGTTGTCGACCAACACATCGATATGAGGCAACGGGAAATCATCCTTAGGGCTCGCCCTATTCAAATCCCGATAATCGACGCACATGCGTACCTTACCGTCCTTCTTCGTTACAGGCACTATATTGGCGACCCACGGAGGGTAAGTGGTAACGGCTAGAAATCCTGCGTCCAACTGCTTCTGGACTTCTTCTTTGATTTTTACAGCCATATCTGGTCTCGCCCTCCTAAGCTTCTGCTTGACTGGAGGGCAATCTTCTCGCAATGGTAAGCGATGAACCACGATGTCTGTGTCAAGTCCGGGCATATCTTCATATGACCAAGCAAAGACGTCACTATACTCTCGAAGCATCTCGACCAGTCTATGCTTGACATCATTATGCAGCGCAGCCCCTACTCTGACATTCCTGACGAGCTCTTCAGAACCCAGATTTATGATCTCAATATCCTCCTCGTGAGGCAGAATAACCTTCTCCTCTTGTCTCAACAAGCGGGCCAACTCTTCCGGAAGGTCTTCGTCTTCATCAATCTCATCCTCGGCTTGATAGATCGGGCAATCGAAGTCGTAGTGAGCCGTAGAGGGTCCAGAGTCGATGTCATCTGTTACGTGGATCCTGCAATAACAAGGGTTATGTTTAAAGCAAGAATATGCAGGTTAGCACAAACCTCGTTGCCATTTTGTTGTTTTTCGAAATAAACATAAAACAGGAATAACAGAGAACACAATATTTGAGTACGAAGAAAACGCCTTTTATTTATTAACAAAATGCATGTACATAATCCAACAAGGCCCTGACAATAAAACCACCATGCCCCGGGTAGGACATAGGGTTGTACAAAGATTGTAAAAAGCAAATCATTATTCTTCACTTGTCAGCTGGATAATCTCCTTGATGGTCCAATTGTCGAGGCGCTCGCCCGACTTGCTTGGCTGAATCCAGGCGTCAAGATCACAATCGCTATCCCCGCTGTCCTCAGACGCTGCGTTGATGCTTTCGAAAATTACTCCTCCCTTGGTGAATAGGATCGGCCCCTTCCCACGAGACGAACTGCTAGACGAGGAAGATGGAGCTTCAGCTCCAGGAGAATACCCCAATCCAAACTTATACTGCTTGATTGGTATCTCCAAAACATGCCCCCAGCCTGGGGTGGAACCGGCTTCGACGACGGCCCGGGCTTCTTTGAACGAGGAGAGATTCATCTCTTGCTTCTCTACGACGACAGGAGCTACCTCTTTCACCTTGACAGTTTCAAATGCTTGGCAGAGAGTTTCATGGATCTCTCCATCCATTTCAACATATTTAAAAGATGACAAGTGGCTCACCATAATGTCCTCCTCGCCACAGACGGTTACTATGCTTCCCCCGACAGCATACTTGAGCTTTTGATGCAGCGTGGACGTCACGGCACCAGCAGCATGGATCCATGGCCGACCTAAGAGGCAACTGTAGGCAGGCATGATATCCATGATATAGAAAACCGTATCAAACGTCTCCGGACCAACTTGAATCGGCAGGGTCAACTCTCCGAAAACGTGGCGCTTAGTTCCATCAAAGGCTTTCACCACCAGATCACTGGGCGTGCAAAGCAATCCACGAGTGTCCAACTTCATCAGTGCCTTTTTCGGAAGCACATTAAGCGACGAACCCGTATCCACCAGGACATGCGACATGATCGTGCCTCTGCACTCTATCGAGACGTGCAAGGCGCTGTTGTGATCTCTCCCTTTAGGAGTCAGCTCTAAATCTGTGAATCCTAGCCCATTACCAGCATTAACATGGGCTACCACCTCCTCTAGCTGATTTACTGATATCTCCTGCGGCACGTAGGCAGCGTTCAATACCTTCAGTAATGCGTTGCGGTGCGCTTCAGAACACAACAACAAGTTAAGAATAGAGATCTTTGACGGAGTCTGATGAAGATGATCTACAATCTTGTAGTCGCTCTTCTTGATTAACCGCATGAACTCTTCAGCATCTTTAACTAGCAAATCCTTTTCTGCCCCACAAGGGACCTCTTCGACGGCTTTGCCTTTACCCTTATCAGCAGCATCAGCCCTGACCACTCTCTCTGCCGCAACCTCTGCTGGCGCAAACACTCTACCGCTTCGAGTAATACCACTGACTCCGGCAAGATTCTGCACAGTCGATCCGTATGGCTCCAGCTCTAACTTCTGACCATTGCAATAGACCTCGGCGCCGTAATACCATGGAACGGCGTTAGTGCTTTCGAATGGGATTGGCCCGGCCCTGGTAATAGTGATTGTAGGCGGTCGGGGCGCAGAAATAGTAATAGGGTGACGAGGGATAGTAATGGTGACAACTTCATCTGCTTGCTTCAGCACGACCTCCCCTGATACACTTTCAATGCTACGGCTGAACTGCAAAATACCCTCAGACATCAGACTTTGGATACCTTCTACCAGCTGCTCACACCCATCAGGAAGTGTAGCACAAGCCATACATAACTCTCCGCATCCAGGAAAGAAGCCCTTCTTCAGCAACTTAGCCTTGACAAAACTAAGCGGCGTCTTCAAATCTTTGACACCAGTCAGCAAGTCTGAACTCTCCTCGGTGATGATGGCATTCACTCCGCCCCCCCTATGATGAGGCATAGGGTTCTTGGTAACGTTGGGCACATTATCAGAAAAGTTAATAACCTTGGCGTCCACCAAGTCCTGTACTTTGTGCTTAAAAGCTTTACAATTCTCAATCGTATGGCCCGGTGCCCCAGTATGGAAATCACAAGTAGCATTGGCGTCATACCCCGGTGGTGGTGCCCTTGTCAAGGGAGCCAACGTCCTCTTTTGAACTAGTTGGAGCTGAAGCAAGGTTTGCAGAAGCTGCGCATATGACATAGGGGGAGTTTCAAAATGACGATTTGCCAGAGGAGCCCGATTCTGATATTTCCTATACCCCTGTTGATTCTGCTGCTGAGGCTGCTGCTACTGCTGCTGCGGCGGAGCAGCTGGGATATTTATGCTAGCAATCTGCTGTTGAGGGCCCTTGCCCTTTCTCCGAGCATTAGTGACAGCATTTGCATCTCCTTCTCGACGCTGGCCAGCGTAGGGTTTCTTACCACCTCCTCCAGCCGAGGATGATTCGCCTTGAATTTTTCCAATCTTTATACCGTTCTCGACGTGCTCGCCCATAGTGATGAGAGCCGAGAATGTCCCAGACATGCCACTGACCAGCTTTTCATAGTAGATTCCAGGAAGGGTAGCCACAAACATTTGCACTAGCTCACGCTCAACCATCGGCGGTTGAACCCGAGCAGCCAATTCACGCCACCGCTGGGCGTACTCTTTAAAGCTTTCATTGTTTCGCTGTGAGAGATTCTGGAGCTGAACTCGGTTGGGAGCCAGGTCGCTATTGTACTGATAGTGGAGGACGAACGCTTCTGCGAGGTATTTCCAGGTACGCACAGTAGCAGGCTCCAGGCCCATATACCATTCGAGTGATGGACCAGAAAGACTATCTTGGAAGAAGTGCATCAGCAACTTCTCATCGTCAGAATAGGCGAACATCTTTCTATAATAAGATCGAAGGTGGACGCGGGGGCAAGTAGTACCCTTATACTTCTCAAAGATAGGCACCTTAAACTTATGAGGTACCTTGAAATCAGCAATCAACCCGAGTTTGGACATATCAACGCCCAACGTATTCTGATTTTCAATGTCTCTCATCTTGTCTTCCAGCGCTTTGAACCTGAGTCGAGCTTCAGCATTCAACTCTGCTTCTACACCTCTCTGAGAGAATACGTCATCCTGATGGTCCTCGAGCCAAGGTTGGGGCACCAACAGATTTCCGCCACCAGCATTGCCGTTGACCGGCCCTATGTTAACATTGGCTCCCAGACTGCCATTGCCGACGCCTGCCGCATTGAGTCCGATATTAGTCATCAGATTGCCGTTAGCACTGCCGTTGCCCCCGGCAACAGGAACAACATTCTGTGGAGCGTCCACGGGAGGAGGAGTAGGCACAGCCCCGCCGTGCAGTATGCCATTACTGTCAACCCTGGAGATTAGAGGTTGAACCAAAGTACGAAGCTGGTCCTGACCATTAGCGACCACCTGCATCAGTTCCATAAAACGATCCATCCGTTCACGGAGCTCTTGAACATCTGACTGCACCTGGTCCATGATCCTTTTCTGATTAGCGCGAGTTGAGTAGCGGTGAATGAGCCTTTGATCAATCCTGGAGACCGGAAGCAGCTTGGAACCTGTGATCCTGAAAAACCTGTCAACAATAAAGGTTAGGAAAAAGCAATAAGATATACGCCATGCAAATATGCTTCATGCAGATGCATGCGTGTGTCTGTGTGTGTGGGAGGTTTTCCCCCGATCCTAGTGCCTTAGTGCCGGTGCTGATAATAATAAGAGGAAGAAGAAATCCGAGCCCAATCATGGAAACATCAATCTCGTATATATATGGAAAGGCCTGTCAAGGCAGTACACAGTATCAGCGGGTACAAAACAAATCAACAGCATGACCTCAGCCAACAAGTCTGGTGATGGTCAGCATACATCAAAGATCAAAACAACAGGAATACAACTAGTCAAGTACGGCCACGGGCGCGATACTCTGCTAATAACTCCTTCGTCTCTGGATGATCTGGCAAAGTGAGCAACCCCTCGACGAGTAGTTCCCTCTGCGCAATGGTATGCTGAAGCCCCTGAACTGAACTCTCCCAAGCTCCTTCGCCAAAGCAATCCTCCAGTTTCCGCTTCTTAGACTCAAACATCAGCTTATGCTCCTTCAGGTTAGCAAGAGCTTTGTTGAGTCGAGCTTCAGCGGCGTATCTGCGGGTGGTCTCTTCATCAAACCTCCGCTCACTGTCCTTTACTTCGGCTTCCAGCTTAGAAATCTGCAGCATCAGCTTGTCCTCTCGCTCCTTCCTGGTGGCCATGGAGGTCTTCCAATGCTGGTCGAACTTAGATATCCTCCGATATGCCTCCTCCAAATGCTGCTTCTTCGTAGCTAGTACATCATTAGCAGCCCTGAAGTCTTGACCCAAGCATTCCTGATCAGCAATCTGCTTTGCCAAGTTTGCACCCAGTTGGTTTACCGACTCCGTTTGCCTTTTGAGAGCATGCACGGCTTCGTTCCTCTCACTTCGAAGCTGAGCTAACTCCTTCTCTAATTCTGCATTCGCCCGCTTCAGTTCATCACGCTCGGCTAATACCTGGTTGTGCTGATGAATGGACACAGTGGTAGGCTCTTTGACTGGTGGAGGACTCTCTGGTCTGACATAAGGGAATGGCATCCCTATAGCGTTGGCTCTGGATCTAATCCAAGCTGAATAAGGAGGGTAGGCTTGATTGTTGCTCTTTCCTAACAAAGGCTTTCCCCTCTTGCTGATACTGTTCCACGCACGCTGAAGTTTGGACAACAAATCCCCCTCTAGAGTACCCGTGAGGTACAGAGATTCCTGTACCTCCTCCTCCTTCGGTGGAGTCCTCAAAGCATATGCGAACTGACGAACTAGCAATGACGGATTGTAGTTGATGCAACCCTTCCTAGCTATCAGAGGTACATTAGGAAACCCACTACAACTGAAGATCACCTCGGTGCCTAACTTGTCTCTGTCAACGAACCAATCAATGTCTTCTGTCGACAAACTCATCAGACGCTCAGGCCACTCAGCTGTGGCTGCAGACAAGACGGAAGAACCCCTCTTGGGCAAATGACTATCAAACCACCTGTACAACAACGGTACGCAGCATGAGACATTCTTCCCTCGCCGGTTCTCATTCTTGTAATGCTCTGAATGGTAGACGTCTCCGATCAGAGTAGGGACTGGATTCCCTGAGGCGAAGATGTGGAATGCATCAAATTCCACGAAATCAGGCATGTTGAGGAATAGGATAATGCCATATATGCATAAAGCAAGGATGGCATTGAATGCGTCCCAACATTTGTCCTTAGCGCACTGCTGGGCCTTAGCTATCAGGAACTGCAAGGAGAACCCAGGGACCTTGTTCCAGCTCGTCACCACTAACTCAGAAGCGCTCAAATGGAGTGAGGAAGCTAAACCAGCCAGATCGGGCTCAGCATCCATGTGGACAAAAGGCATCTGCCCTTTGATAGGCACACCCAGCATATCAGCATACTCTTCCAGCGTCGGCGCGAGAACGAAGTCACGAAAAGTGAAGCACCTCAGAGGAGGGTCATAGAACTGCAGAAGAGCATGTAACCCATTCAGCTCAGACGTAGAAGGTTTGCAAACCAGACTGAGTAACCTGCCATAAGACTTCCTGAACCTATCCTTCACAGAATCCCCAGCCAGAGCTATCAACCCAGTCAACTTCGACACATCAGGAGTCGGGAATTTGTACGCAACAGTCTTCCTGAGGGAGGCCATAATAACAGTGGGAGGCGGGAAATCCTGGATCGGGGAAACGGTACCTGCAACACAGACACACGTTAATGGAATGCAAATGATCATGCAAACTAATGCAAAATGCAGGCACGCAATAATATATCCGGATGACTGTTGTGGAGATTCTGTATCAACAATCATTGATGAGAAGAAAACCCCGGTGTAAGACCACTGATCTGATCTGCTAAGAATAACCATCTGATAGGACCAAGATCAAAATTATGCTCTGTCGAGAACAAATGGCTGATAATAAGGACCCCGGGTGTATGATCAAGAGATATCTGCTGATGAAGTCTTCAGACCCCAAATCAAAAAATCTGCCCTATCAAGAACAAACACACAGCTGCTGATGAGATCTTCAGATCCCACTCAAAATCTGCCCTATCAAGAACAAATAACATCTGCTGATGAGATCTTCAGACCCCACTCAAAATCTTCCCTATCAAGAACAAACCACTGATAACAATATTCTGATCAAAACCTGCTCTATCAAGAACAGACAAACACCCGACGATAAGATCCTCTGATCAAAAACTTGCTCTATCAAGAACAAACATATTTGCAACTGAGAGCCATGGTGCCAACATAACTGATTCACTGTCAAGAAAACCAGGTAGTCTGAAGGTCTAAGTTTCCTGCAATAAACCCGATCCCACTCACAGGTATGGACCTAAACTGACTCAAGGTACGGCATCCTATGCGTTCATCAGCATCACAGACTTTCAAAACTGACGATACGATTCCCAGAAGGAGTGGCATCATCAAGTCTTGAAGAGGCCTCACTTAGCTGAATCACAAATGATCGGTCCCCAGAGTCGACAATCCACCAAACCAGCAACCGTCTCAACCCAAAGGGTTGAAAGTGAAGCCAACCGGATGAACCTCGTCTGAGCGTGGATTTCATGAGACACTAGTTCCTGCAAAGCAAGCACGCGCCCACTAATTTCCACTCTAAGTCTATGGTGCACTCAAGCCTGGGTCTGGCTTCTCACTCATCAGAACTCCCATCCCACAACAGCACAAATAATCATATTATACTGAAAATAAAATGCGGGAAATAAAGTGCAAAAAGTAAAATGCGATAAATAAACGCAACCCAACAAGTAAACATACAAACGGTGGGATTGACTCTCTTAAGGGACGTTGGATCCCAAAACTGACTCGCTTTCGGGACGTTGGATCCCTAGGAAACTATCAAGTCCCCAGCAGAGTCGCCAGTTGTCGCTTGCGCGAAAATAAGGTGCCGGTATGACAGAAGAGTCGCCACCTTTCGTTATTTATCCCTCAGGGCGGGAAAGGAAACGATGGGAAAAACCTGACGAAAAAGGGTAAGACAAGGTCATCGCAACCATTGTCTGGGTTTGGGAGTCGGTTACGCAAGGGGAAGGTATTAGCACCCCTCACGTCCGTCGTACTCGACGGGATCCTCGCTTGTTTGTTTACTTGGACGGGTTGGTTTTATTCTATCTACCTATCAAGGCTGGCTGAAAAAAGAAAGAAAAATGACTCGGCAAAGCGTCGAACTTTATGCCTACGTATTCTCATCAGAGAATGAGAAATCAGAGTCAACGTAGTTCGGCCTACGGAGGGTTGTGGGGGAAGGTAGCTCGCCAAGACTTCGCCATCTTGTGCCTACGTACTCTCAACAGGCATGAGAGATCAGAGCTCACATAGTTCGGGAAACTACGGTTTATGGGTATTCAGATTCATCTGTTTTATCGAGTAGGGTTAAACAGCAGTTCCAGCAGTTAGGGACAAAGCCTGTTTGCGTTGGCGCTGAAGTTTAACGACACTCTTTTCTTCAGAAAAGCTTTCCTTTGAATTATGGGCCCACGGGGCAAAAAGGTTTGAAGTTTGTTTTTTGTCTTTTACGGAAGAAGTGTTTTTTATTGTGTTTGCAATTTCAATCGCACTAAAGACTATGACCTGAGAGTGAATGCGTCGCATGTCACCCAAAGGGTACCATACTAAACATCCAGACTATGGGAAAGAAACTCTCCCACAATCCTTTCTCAGATAGCTTAAGGCTCGTAACGTACGAAAGAAATCATTCATGATTACTGTATCTTAAACTGTTTTGAGATGAGAAGAGAACAGGCCCAACTAGGAGGGAGACTATCAAGTCCTACTGTTATCATGCCATGGATTCATCCTATGGTTGAGGTTTGAACAGGGAACTCCTAGAAGTTGTCATGCATAGGTTTCAACCTAAGATTCTATCATCAAATCCTTATCAAAGGAAATGAGAGTCCTAAGGGATCATGTCAATGATACACCAAAACAGACAAATCATCAGCTTAACAGTAAAATGCATGCAATGCAAGTGAGAGAGGAAATATGTGTGGGGCTTCAGGCTCCACAAGCTCGTCTCGACCTCAAGCCAGTCATGAAATAACAGTAATCATACTGAAAAATAAACAACATGCTGTCAAGCAATAAACAGTAAACTGCAATCATACAGATAAAAGGGAACATGTTGTCAAGCAAACAAACCACATGGGCAAGGGAGCTGGGCTCTACCGAATACCCGCAAGCAAAGCCATGCAATAACAATACAAGCAGAGGGAGCAACTCAACCTCTAATGCAATCATGCTCCTAGACTGAACTTATTCTAGATGAGCTTAGTCTAATGCAACAGACAAATCAGACAAAACACACAATACAGAAAAGAAAACAGAAGAAAGCCTCAGCTCCTTCAGCAGCAACCCAGTCTTCGGACTTCAGATATCCAATGCTTTCCAGGTATCAACCCTACACCATGAGTATCAACTCATCTTCTCCCTTGAGCTTCAGCTTCCTTGATCAGCTCCACCTTCAGGCTTCACCATCTTCAGGGATCTTCAGGTATCAACTTGATCTTCACAAAGTCTTCAGACTTCAACAATCTCCAGGGAATCATCCTCTTCAAAGCTTCAGCTTCTATCTTCAATGACTTTTATATCTTCAATCAAATCTCTTATCCTCTTCATTGCTTTCTTTATCTTCAACAACCCAAATGCTTCAGCAAACAAGATTCAGTCAACAAGATGAAGTGAGGATGTTAGAGTGCTCACTGACTTCCAAAGGATGCCATTAAGGACTTAACATCAAAAGGAAAGGCTCTCTCAAAGTTCTACCTTATAGGGCAAGGTCACTAATCCCTCCAAAGGAGAGAGGTGAATACCCTCAAGGGACTTTATATCATAGAGAAGGAAGGAGGTGAACAAGACACTCCTTGTTTATTGAATGGAATTATTCTATCTAAAGCTCTACCTATGCACTTATGATCCTATAAACAGAACAAACAAAAGCTAAGCTAAGCTCCTCTTCAAGGTCTTCAAAGTCTTCAATGATGATCCACAAGGTCTTCAACTCAATCCTCAAAGCTCACACACTCAAAGGAGAAGAAAAGAAAGCAAAACAATACAAACTATGCCTTTAAGAAACACACATACTAACCATACATTCAAAAATCAATTAAAAATACTAAAATACTATATAATACTCTAGCAAAATTCTAGGGGATTCTATACATACTTACCCTTAACCCATATATTCCCCATACTCTAATCTTGACCTAACAACCCAAAACAAAATTGTTCAAATCTACTTATACAACCTAAAACCCTAATTTGAGCACCTAAATGTCAAATAAGCAAACTATATCAGACTTTAATATACAAATTGTGAATTAAACCCTATATGAACTATGATTCAATACCTAACTATGCCAAAAAGAATGGCTCAAAATTCCTAAGGGAAAGTCCTAAAACAAATCCTACAAAATTGAGTATCAACTAAAATCAATTAAAAAGACTAATTACAAGAATAATATGCTAAAAATATTAAAAGAAAAATAAAACGGACTTTTATTTATTTACATTTTTCTAGACATGATTGTGAATATGTGAAAAAAACAAGGAGTAAAAAATATTAATTTTTGGATTTTATATGAATTTATTAAAATGCAAACAATAAAAGAAATTGAAAAATGAAAAAAAATGAATTAAAGGGGAGGGGGGTGGTAATAGTAGAAGCGCTCAGTTGCTTTCCATGATGGGCCCAGGAAGGGGGGTGCGCCTAGCATGGCGCGCCTGGGCCCAATTACCATCAGAAAATGAAAGGAAAATCAAAAGAAAATAAAAACGGATGCGGTACGAATAGCAACAATTTATAGTTAAAAACTGGATTGGGCCCATGGTGGGGGTGTCAATAGCGAGAATTTCTGAGGCCCAGGATCCCCCCTTTAGTTAAACGCTGCGTTTTACTCGTAATATTTCCCTCCGTTTCTGAAATTGAATCTTGGCCGTGCGATCAGATGAAGAAGTCAAATATCCAGGCTAATCCAACGGTGACAAGCTCGTCTTCTCTAAAACACCATCTAGGGTTTCAGAAACCCTAACTCCATGCCAGAGTTTCAATCCACTCGTTCTCTCTGATCCCTCAATGAAATCCAAAACTTCCAAGAGCAAACTTGTGCTAATGATCACCATGAACACGACTATACCAATAGTTTTCCCTGAAACCCCTCATATCACTCTAACAGAACACACGAACGTTTGGGTTCCACCATGATTCTCTGAGATCAAACATGATAGAGCTTCAATCTAATGATGTGCAAGTGTTCTACATGTTGCCCTAACCACACTATGATATACCATGTCCATTAAAACTCCATGACCAGTCTATTATTAATCTTGCAAGAATTGGTACCCTGCCACGAAACTCCATGGATCTCTCTCAAATCCTCAGAAAATCATCACCTAGCCTAGCATGTCATCCTTAAACCTAGCAATCTAACAGTATGCACCTAATAAAGGATCTATGGTGAAAATTACCAACCTGTCAAGAATCAATGGTGAGTGGTGTTAGAGCTTGATTTGGCACTTGAAATTGCTTCAAAATACTCCTTTAATGGTGGACACCTTTCTGTTTGCGAGAATTGAGATGGATGAGGCTTGTAGATGGAGAAATGCAAGCTTGCTTGATTTTGAAGAAACCTTGAAATGACACTTTCTCTCTATCTCTCTCCAATGAACTCAGCCACTTTTACCAACCTTGATCTCATGGTGATTCATCCTTTTTATAACAACCAAAAGAATAGCCTAGAAACTCATGGAAAGTGCTAGAATGTTATAGAATTTCTCATGAAATGATACATTGTATATCCCTTATCTCATGCCTTAAGCTTGTCAATTTGGCTTTAAAATCTCCTTACAAGAGATATTGAGAAGGAATGAGTGAAAAACATGCCTTGGTTTTGCTTTATGTGAAGTTTCTCAAGTTGCCTTATTATGCAAGAATGAAAATTACAAAGCAACTTCCATTTTGAGACCTCAAACCAAAATTATACTTGAACCATTGTTTTTAAAATAATGTTTGGAGTCAAAATGACATATTGGATGACCCATTTTGGATTTGTACATCTCCTAAACCAAAATTCCATTTCAACTTTTTCAACTTATAAGCCATTTTTCGGTCATTTTTACCCAATCATGAAAATCCTTGCTACAAGCTCTTTCAATAACTCATGACCTCTTTTCTAAGCTTAAAATCCCATTTTGAACAACTTTGATGTTTTGAGTTTTTTCATTTGAGGCTTGGAAATAGGAGATATGGCCTTTGCTTAAAATGACCTATAATCACCAAATGACCAAAATACCCCTGTCTTGTTCAAACCATAAGTTGAGTTCTACAAATCCTATCAAGGACTTCTAGTACTCTATAGAAAGCTAAGAAGATGCTCTTCAACATTCATTTGACCAAGAGATCATAGGAATCATCCTACTAGGGCAAAAGTTGTCTGCAAGTTGGGTGACTTTCAAGGACCCAGATTCACACACCTCAGCTGACCTGTAATTTGTCAAAACCATAACTTGAGCTCTGCACATCCTATCAAGGACTTCTACCACTAAAATTAAAGCTAAGAACAATATCTACAACATTCATGTTGTGGGGAAGATGAGATATCAATCACATCTTGAGCTAAAACTGCCTGGAAGATAGGGATCAAACTAGGGTTTTTTCACTGTCAATCCTTGGAAACCCTAACTCAAAACTTCTCAAACTCCTCAATCATGATGAGTTGGTCTAGGAATCATCTTTATAAAATCTCCATACATCATTCCATGATCTCAGGGACCTTGTATTAGGTTTCAACCTTCTCCCATTCTTCAGCTGATCTAGGGTTGACCCAGTCAAAACCCTAATTCTACCATTCATGGTTAAATCTTCTGAATTCTTGCACAATGACTTCTCTGGGCTTCATGATGGCTTTTAAGACATCCCATAGGCTTTCTCAAATCTTCAAGTTCATTCTCAAAGTCTCAGAATCATCTGAGAGGCACCTACAACTCTCAAGTTATGAGACACACAACCTTGGTTTCAACCAATTCCTCTGAGGATCTCTTGAACTTTCTGATGAAGGTATCAACCTTCAAACACTTGATGGGTAAATTAATGTTGGTCAAATTTTGGGGTGCAACACTGGGCTTACGCTTCTTTGTCCCACCCAAAATTTCACTTAAGTGATGTGGTAGCAAAACCTGAAATTTTCTATGTCTGGCTCCATTCGCTTTGTGAACATTCGCCCCAGGTTCGCCTAGCGAACTCAAGGCAAATGTGACAAAAATTTTAAATATTTTTTTTTCAATTCATCCTACCACATCACTTTCTAGACTAAATTACACTATCAAAGCAAGAAAATTGAAAGAATACTTACAATGTTGGGGTCCCTCCCAACTAGAACTTTGTTTAACGTTGTTTGAGCTCGACGGTCCAATGCGACCTCACAGATTGCAATAAGGCACCGTGGCTATATTTCTCTCAAAATCTCCACCAAGATAAAACTTCAGCCATTAACCATTTTTATTTCAATTCACATTCGACAGCGTGTCTTCAATGAAAATCTCCCCATAGTGTATGATCTCCTTAATCCGAAATGGACCGGACCATTTGGATTTCAACTTTCCAGGGAATAGTTTCAATCGCGAATTAAACAGTAAGACCAACTTCCCTTCATTAAATTCTTTGCTTACTATCATTTTGTCATGGTAAGTTTTCACTCTATCCATGTACAGCTTGTTAGAGTCATACACTTGAAGGCGTAATTCCTCTATTTCATGCAGTTGTACCTTCCTTTTTTCACCGCTTAAAGGTGGATCAAAGTTCAAAAATTTTAAGGCCCAAAATGCCTTATGTTCCAACTCTACCGGTAGATGACAGTTTTACCATATACCATTTTGAAAGGTGTGAGACCAATCAAGGCTTTGAAAGTTGTCCGATAGGCCCACAAAGTATCATCAAGCTTATTTGACCAATCTTTTCTAGAGGCCGACACCGTTTTCTCAAGAATCCTTTTGATTTCTTGATTTGATACCTCCGCTTGCCCATTTGCTTGTGGATGGTATGGTTTTGCAACTTTGTGCTTGACACCATACTGCTCCAAAGCGTTTTCCAGCTGAGTGTTGCAAAAGTGGGATCCTCCATCACTTATCAACACTTTGTGTACCAAATCAAGAAAAATGTTTTTCTTCAAACATTTTATCACCGTTTTTTCATATGCTTTAGCACATGCTATCGCTTCTACCCATTTGGACACATAGTCCACTGCGACCAAAATGTGTTCATATGAAAACAATGATGGAAATGGGCCGACAAAGTCTATGCCCCAACAATCAAACACCTCAACTTCCAGCATATTTTGCAACGACATTTCATACCATTTTGAAATTCTACCACTCCTTTGGCACATGTCACAACTTTGTGTATGCGAATGCATATCTTTAAACAAAGAAGGCCAATAAAAGCCCGATTGAAGGACTTTTGTTGTCGTTCTCAAACCATTAAAATGCCCTCCATAAGGAGATTTGTGACAATGCCATAGGATGTTATTAGCCTCTTGTTTTGATACACACCTTCTCAAAATGTTATTGACACCAAGCTTAAACAAATATGGTTCATCCCAAACAAAGTACTTGGCGTCAGATAAAAATTTCTTTTTCTGGTTACGAGTTAGACCTTCTGGTATTAATACGACAACTTTGTAGTTTTCCATGTCGGCAAACCATGGTCTAACTTGCACCATAAACAACTTTTCATCAGGAAATTCTTCTTTGACCTCTATTTCATTTTTGGTCACCTCAAAATTAACAAGGCGGGATAAGTGATCCGCCACCAAATTCTCGGATCCCTTTTTGTTACGAATTTCTAACTCAAACTCTTGCAACAAAAGGACCCATCAAATTAGCCTTTATTTTAAATCTGACTTGGTAATAAAAAACTTAATTGTCGCATGGTCTGTGTAAACCACAACTTTCAAACCAATTAGGTAAGACTAGAATTTCTCAATTGCATACACTATCGCGAGAAGCTCTTTTTCTGTTGCGGCATAATTTATTTGAGCTTCATTTAAAACCTTACTCGTATAGTGTATAACATGAAAATATTTTGTCCTCCTTTGACCAAGCACCGCACCAACCGCATAATCACTCGTATCACACATGAGTTTAAAATCAATTTTCCAATTAGGAGCGATGCTTATGGGTGCGGTAGTCAAACTTTGCTTTAAACTATTAAAAGCTATGATGCAAGACTCATCAAATTCAAAAAACTTATCTTTGTTGAGCAAGTTGCTCAAAGGATTTGAGATTTTTGTGAAATCTTTGATGAACCTCCGATAAAATGCCGCATGACCAAGGAAGCTCCTTATACCCTTCACATTCAATAGTGGTGGCAATTTTTCAATGACGTCCACCTTGGCTTGATCAACTTCAAGGCCTCGTGAAGAAACTTTATGGCCGAGCACAATTCCTTCTGTTACCATGAAATTGTATTTTTCCCAATTAAGAACCAAGTTGGTTTCCATACACCTTTCCAATACCACATCTAATTTTTTCAAACAAAGATTAGACGATGGTCCAAAAATCGAGAAGTCATCCGTAAACACCTCAATTGACTTTTCAATCAAGTCCAAAAATATTGCTTGCATACACCATTGAAAAGTGGTCACCGCATTACACTTCCCGAACGATATCCTCCTATAAGCGAAGATTCCAAAAGGGCATGTGAAAGAAGTCTTCTCATGGTCCTCCGGGTTCATTGTAACCCAAATAACCATCCAAAAAATAATAAAAGTCTTGACTGAAAGTCTCTCGAGCATTTGATCCATGAACGGAAGAGGGAAATGGTATTTCCTAATAACTTGATTTAGCCTACAAAAATCAATACACATTTTGCATCCTGTCACGGTTCTTGTAAGGATAAACTCATTCTTCTCATTCTAGATTATTTTCATCCTTCCTTTCTTTGGTACCACTTGCACTGGGCTAACCTAACCCATGGACTATCAAAAATCGGGTAGATCATTCTGACGTCCAACATTTTCACCACTTCCTTCCTAACCACTTCTTTCACGGTAGGACTCAAGTGACATTGAGGTTGAGCTACCAGTTTGAAATCGTCTTCCATGAGTATCCGATGCATATAATTCGAAGGTCTTATTCTTTTTAAATCAGAAAGAGTCCATCCCATATCATCTTGATTCCTTTTCAACACACAAATTAATTTTTTCCTCTTTGTTTCTTGTTAGCTCCTTGCTTATGATCACCGGTTTATGCCCCTCATCATCAAGAAACACATATTTAAGATGAGAGGGCAACAACTTCAATTCAAGCTTGATTTCTTCATTTTTTTTCCTTTTTCAAAATTTCCACCCTTTCTTTCAAGGGAGGAATCTCATCCGATTTTTCGAGTTCTCGCAAACACTTTACAATTTCTTATTCTTCCTTCTCGTTGACACTTTGAAGAGCATTTGTAAGAAATTTTTGTAATGGGGTAGGAACTTGTAATTGCCTTGTTACTTCTTCTATCACCTCCTTCGTTGCATCGATTCTAAAACAATCACCATTGTCCTTCAAATGCTTCATGGCTTCAAATAGATTAAAATAAATCTCCTCATCTTGAACTCTCACTTTCATGAGACCGTCATCCATATCGATGACCATTATAGCGGTCTTCATAAAAAGTTTTCCAAGAATCAAGGGAGCGTCTTCATCATCTTCCATATTAATCACCACAAAGTCTATGGGAAACAAGAATTTGGCAACCTTAACCAACACATCTTCTGCTACACCGTGAGGACGGGTAGTGGATTTATCGACCAATTACAATGTCATTTTAGTAGTTCTCAACTTCATATGTCCCAAACTTTTCACAATGGACAACGGTATCAAATTGATACTAGAGCCTAAATCGATCAATCCATTGTCAACATAAATATTTCCTATTGTAACCGGCAAAGTAACTCGTCCCGAATCACTTTCTTTTTGCGGAAGAGTCTGTCGAATGATTTCGTTACAAATAGCATCAACCATGATCTTTTCTTGATTCGTTTACCTTTTCTTCTTGGTGAGAATATCCTTCATAAATTTGGCATATGTTGGCATTTGCTCCAATGCCTCAGAAAATGGAATATTAATTTGCAATTGCTTAAAAATATCCAAAAATCGAGCATAGTGCCTCTCATTAAGATAAGGAAAATTTGAATCGGAATAGCACTCACTTGTTCCTTCCCCTTCTTAGTCTTTTTAATTTTCTCTTCTCTCATTTTCTTTTCTTCTTCCTCAATCTTTTCTTTTCATTTTCAACTAATTCTCCCTCAACATTCTTTTCTACTTCTTTCACATCAATATCTTTTTCTTTTTCAACTACTCCCTCTCTTTCCAAAACTTCCTAAATTATGCCCATATCAATTTCTCTACCAATTCTAGTAAGAATAGCCTTGCAATGCTCTTTTGGACTTGAGTATTTGCCGAAAAACTTCCTTTGTATTGGTTGGCTAATTTTTTAGATAATTTCCCCACTTACGTCTCGAGGCTCTTTATAGCCGCATCGGTGTTCTTTTGATTAGACATTGACATTTGCATGAATTGAGTGAGAATGTCTTCCATCTTTGAATGTTCACTTAGAGCTTGTGGAGGTTGAGTGTAGTTTTGATAATGTTGTTTACAAATAGAAGTTTTTGCATCTTGAGACCTCCATTGTTGTTGATAACCTTGATTACCTCTTTGTTGGTAACCTTGGTTACCTTGTTGCTTAGGTGGCCGAGGTTGATACCCTTGGTTTTGATTTCCCGCATAATTTTCCTCTTCCACAACCGGAGGACAATACCAGGTAAGGTGATCTCCTTTACGAAGCTCACAACTCACAACTTGTTTGTTGTTGGGAATCTCCTACATTTCTTTAATTTGTTATGGAAGCTTTGACATTTGTTGCGTCAACAACTCCACTTGTTGTGAAAGTAATTTGTTTTGTGCAAGAAGACCTATTTTTGAATTTATTATGAATTCTTAAAGAATTAAAAGAAATATGTGAAAATAAAGAAAATATGAGAAAAATGGAAAAGCATGCGTGTTAAATAGCAATGCAGAGCAGTGTAAACAGACATCTAGGCCCAAAAGGGGGTGTGGCTAGTAAGCGCGCTTAAGCCCAAATACTAATCAGAAATCAAATGGAAAAAAATAAAGGAAAATGGAAAAGGCACGGTGTAGGAAGCAATGAAAACACGTGCATTTCTTGACTGGGCCTGGGAGAGGGGTGTGAGTATCAAATTGCAACTTAAGCCCAAAGCTATGTTTTAATGAAACGCAGCGCTTTGGTCACTCAGAAATCCTCTTTCACAAATTGAAAACGAATCATGGCCATTGGATCTCTTTCTAGTCAAAGGTCTTGTTCTAATCGAATGGTGGAGAAGTTATCTTCTTCATTTTTGAATTGTGGAGGGAGAGCAACCATGGATGTCTGAGCTTGCAACCTCATCTTCCTTAATTCGTACTCCCTCAAATCCTCATCAAATGCAAAGATTCAAAACCCTAACTCACTCCATTTTTCACAAGGAACCTAACCATGGCAATTAAACATATTCAAACACAACCTAACTCAAAACACGAATCAAACTTCAAAAATTGGTCCATGATCAAAACTCACCAATCTTGAAATTAAGTAGCTTAACCTCTTCACCATGTTTCCCTGATCATTTCTAACCATTAATCTAAGGTTCCAACACCAAGAACACCAAGATAACCGCATGAACAGAAATGGCATCACTCAACTAATTGTCTCTAAACTCCATCAATCATTGCCTAAAAGCTTCCTATGATCATCTAGAATGAATCTAACTAACCAAAACCAATTGAAACGACCTAAATCATGTTGTGGATTGAAAAGTACCTTTCTGCAAAATCTTGATGCACAGAAGTATGAAACCTTCAAATCAAGCTTTGAGAACTTCAATACACCTTCAATGAGTCACTATCTTGCTTCTGTATGCAAACGAAATGGTTGAAATAGCTTGGATTATGGAAATCGATCTTGAGTTGCAGATGAGAATTTTCAATGGCAAGAACATGATTCCTCCACCAATTTGCTTGGAACTTGATCTGGAAACACTCACTAGCACAAATGGAAGCAAATGGGATCAAGAAATTTGATGGAAAGGGATGAAATGCTTGTAACCGAATCTGAGTTGCAACAGAAAAATCTCAATCTCAATCTCTCTTCTCTCCTTCAATTCTCACCAAATCTTGCTTGGGATCACTTCATATGCATATATAGAGTGTGAATGAAGACTCTAAAAAGTTCTAGGTTGATCCAATGAGAAATTCACCATCTCATATCATGAGATCTCATGTCATGCTATGCATTCACACCAGCTCATGTTTTGGCTTGTAATTGCACTTGTTTTGAGTTGCAATTCTCTCCAAATGAGATATTGGAGGTGTATGTATGGAAAGGAGCCTTACATTTGCCTTGCCAAGTGGTTTTGCAATGGTGCCTTATGATTCAAGTAAGCCATTTACAAATCAAGTCCTTGAAATAACCCTCAATTCAAAATTGTGGCAATGTCAATGTTCTAAAAATGCTTTTTACAATCAAATTGGTGTGTCATATGCCTTGGTTTGGTTGTGTAGATCAAAAACCCTAATTTCCAACTTTGGTTCATTTAAAATATACCTTCATTTTAGGCCTTTTTATGATTTTGTGAAGCAAGCCATTCCAAGTTCTCATGACCTCTAATCTAGCCTAAAAGCATCATTTTGAACACATCTCATGTTGAACAATTTTCCATTTGAAGAGTGGAAGATGGAGATTTGGACCTATGTTGAAAAATGACCTGTAATTCAACTTTCCCAAAATACCCCTGGATTGCCAAGACCATAAATTGAGTTCTACAAATCCTCTTGAGGACTTCTAGTACTAAAATTAAAGCTAAGATCAAAATCTACAACTCTTATGTTGGCCAAGAATCCATTTGACAAATACTTGATGGGAAAAAGTTGCTTGGAAGTCAAGTGACTTTCACAGATAAATTTCAGTGTCCTTTGATGACCCATAACTTGCAAGAACCATAACTTGAGTTCTACAAATCTTCTTGAAGACTTATAGTACTCAAATTAAAGATATTAAGAAGCTCTACAATTTTCATGTTTACCAAGAATTCATTTGAAGCTTGCATTTTGAATTATCTTGCTTGGAAGTTTGACCTAAATCAGGGGATTTTACACTGAAACCCTAATTTAGTAACTCCTCTTCTTCTTGATTCCTTTTGATTTCTCCTTGGCACAACACCACACATATATTCACATATCAAATCATGAATTCCACATCCTCCAAGTAGGCCTTGATGCCCTCCAATCAATCATTTGATCTAGGGTTGACCCAGATGAAACCCTAGTTGACTGCATTCAACTGTAGCTCTTGTAATCACACCAATGACTTGACTCATCTCCAAAATGACCCTTTAGGTCCTCCATAAGCTCTTCCATACCCTCAGTCATGGCTCACACACTCATTGATGATCTTCAACCCCTCAAGATTAGGAGAGAAATCCACTGGTTGACCTTCAAACTTTTCAAAGCCTCAAACCTTTTCTTGATTACTTGGATGGTCTTGAACTTGAACAAACCCCTTGATGGGCCTCTTTCTGATAAGAATGGCACTTGATCCCCTGTTAGATGACTTGTTATGCTATGCTATGCAAATGGTTGGACTATGTACATGACTTATTATACAAATGACAATGCAATTGAAACATAAACCAGGTGGAATAGGTTGAGCAAATTTTAGGGTGCAACAGCTGCCCCTATTCAAGCGGCTTGGACCCGACTGGGTGAAGAGCGAACGGCCTTCAAACATTCGAGGTACGAGATGGTTGAATACCAAGAACCTGGAAATTTGCCAACCGTAGAAATAAACTACACCACTGCTTGGGGAACACCTTGATTGTTATAGTAGCAACTGATCATCCACCTGATACAGATCTGATTTCAGCACTAACTGCTTGTGCAGCACCAACTTTGAAATAACCTGGACGACTTCACTGGGGAAGCACTTCTGTCAACAAAGCATGACTCTGCCAACGATACAGGAAAAGAGCTCCGCCACCACTACGGGAAATACCACCGCCACCACTACGGGTAATAACACCGCCGTCGCTACGGGTAATACCACCGCCACCACTACGGGTAATAACACCGCCATCGCTACGGGTAATACTCTGGGAAAATAACACCGCCATCGCTACGGGAAATACTCCGCCACCACTACGGGAAATAATCTGGGAAAATACCACCGTCATCACTACGGGTAAACAACACCGCCATTGCTACGGGTAATACTCTGCCATCACTACAGGGAAATAACACCGCCATCGCTACGGGTAATAACTCTCTGTCACCACTACAGGAAAATAACACCGCCATCGCTACGGGTAATAACTCTCTGTTACCACTACAGGAAAATAACACCGCCATCGCTACGGGTAATACTCTGCCATCACTACAGGAAAATAACACCGCCATCGCTACGGGTAATAACTCTCTGTCATCACTACAGGAAAATAACACCGCCATCGCTACGGGTAATAACTCTGTCACCACTATAGGAAAATAACACCGCCACCGCTACGGGTAATACTCCGCCATCACTACGGGAAAATAACACCGCCATCGCTACGGGTAATAACTCTCTGTCACCACTACAGGAAAATAACAGCGCCACCGCTACAGGTAATACTCCGCCATCACTACGGGAAAATAACACCGCCATCGCTACGGGGAATAACTCTCTGTCATCACTACAGGAAAATAACACTGAATGCAGCTCCTCTGCCTATCTTTGCAGTAGCTAACTCCATCAATCAAATGGGTAACAAATACTGGTCCAATCTTCCAACTTTTAGCGTGGACACAGCAGCAAATCTGAGAAGGACTCTACTGGGAATTTTCTGAACCCAAACTGCCAGACACCTACTTCGACATAGGCGGCAACTTCTAAAAATTGATTCACGAAATCTTTTGATAACGACATAACAAAAATCTTGAAGAAATACTCCACTGGAGGGGTAAGAGAAACTTAAACAAGCAACTCTGTAGGGAATAATGACACGACGAACATTATCATCTCACGCTAAGATATTTGGCAATTGATCTGAGGAAGAGCTCTCTCCACCTGCAAGGGAAACCGCACTTGAAAACCAAAGGTTAACCAACCGGGCTTATGTTTCAAAATGCGCATGTTTGACAATGGCGTAATGCTCCGTACAGCACGGATATGCTACGCGTTTTTGGGTAGATGTAAATATGACACTATATGCAAATGCAAATGCAGGCTCAAGCTGCTGGGGAAACTTTGACAAGCTTGCTTCAACACAGCTGTTGAGAGCGAATATCACCATGTTGGGGATGAACAGGTATCATACAGTCCTCCAGCAAAATAAATGCCGGACATACAACCAACTCTGCCGAGGAGATTAAACCTTGATTTCCACTGGGAGGAAAGAACACCTGCTGGGGAGAGTAATTCCGCTGGGGAGGAATCGACTCTCTTGGGGAAAGTAAACTGACTGAGTAAGAAACAACTCAGCCGGGGAGCAAGAAAATCCTTCTGGAGGAAACGATGATGTCTGGGCACAACTTACAAACTCGGAGTTACCACTCCGCTGGGGATAATCATCCTGACGAAGGCATGACGACCTGCGAGAAGAAAAACCGTCTTCTATGGGAATAATCTTTCTGAACCAACTATGACTTGGTTAAACTTTGCGGGAATCCTCCAAGCTGGGGATTGATCGTTCACATACTCGACTCTCTGGGGAGTGCAACCTTTGTAGGGGATACTGATCTTGACTGGATGGGGATATCCTCTGGGGATGAGCTGCGATTAGCTGGGATATTGATCTCTTCAGTACGGGACAAAAATCATCTTCTGAAGGTGATGTGCGACCTGCCCAGGGATTGGCGTCGCACAACGTCAAGTCTTTCACCACGAACCTCTGGCTGGGGGCCACAATTTCTGATCGTTCGCTTCAAGGGTGAGAACCCTGCAAAACACAAACGAGACAAGACAAATCTATACAACCAAATCTATTCGGGTCAATGTTCGCGACATTACTTCAGTCAATTCGAAGTTTTATCAATTATTGGCAAGGGCCAGCAAAGTTATGCACATGCAAATTCATCAAAACATCGGCGTTTTCCACATACAAAACAGTAAAGCACAAACATCAAGTACTAAATAACATGTTTTATTAATAACAGGCCTCTGAATAGGAAAAGTTTTGTACATCGGATGCAACTCCTGAAAAGAGGAAGTTACGTACACACACATACATATATGCACAAGAAGCATATAAATACAAATACAACTCGAATTTATACACATGTCGGCAACATGGTGCAGACAAACATCGTGAGCTGATCCTCCTATGACTCGCCCGACTCTGGCGCTTTCCCAGTATTCAATTTTAGGAAGAGATTGTGTTGGATAAACGAACCCTCAGGTACTCCCAAACCACTAAGTAATGTAGGTATCAGATTCGGACCGCAGTCATTTGCTTTTCAAATCCCTAACTTTTACGTGAATCGCCCTTTAAGGGTTTTCAATTCACCGGGATACCCTTTTTTTTGCCGAAGCCGCCCAATGTAGGTTTTCGACTTCGCGGGTGTACATCTTTTCAATTTTATCCCTAACTTTAGCCCGAACCTTTTTATTCTGTTTTTAGTTCGCCGGGATGCCCCTTTTTTGCCTGGACTCTCTTTTTACTGTCCAGCGGGTCACTTTCAAGCAAAGTATTTTTTAACTGCGTCCGAATTCACAGGAGACGAAAAGTCTTCACCGTCCATGGTGGACAACAACAATGCTCCTCCTGAGAAGACTTTTCTGACAACGTATGGCCCTTCGTAATTAGGGGTCCACTTGCCCCTGTGATCTGTTTGTGGCGGGAGAATCCTCTTCAGCACAAGGTCGCCCGTCTGAAAGCTTCGCGGACATATCTTCTTATCGTATGCTTTCTTCATCCGGCTCTGGTACAACCGACCGTATGCTAGAGAAGCTAGCCTCTTCTCATCCATTAAGCTCAGCTAATTCAACCTATCTTTAACCCATTCTGCCTCGTCAAGTTGGACATTGCGTAAAACCCTCAAGGAAGGAATCTCAACTTCCAGCGGTAACACTGCTTCCATTCCGTATACCAACGAGAACAGGGTTGCCCCGGTTGATGTGTGTACCGTCGTACGATAACCGTGCAAAGCGAAAGGTAGCATCTCGTGCCAGTCCTTATACGTCACAACCATCTTCTGAACAATCTTCTTTATGTTCTTATTGGCTGCTTCAACAGCGCCATTCATCTTGGGTCGGTACGGAGAAGAGTTGTGATGTTCGATCTTAAAATTCTGGCACAACTCTTTCATCATCTTGTTATTCAAATTCGAACCGTTGTCGGTGATGATCCACTCAGGGATTCCATATCTGCAGATAATATCTCGCTTGATAAACCTGGCTACCACTTGTTTGGTGACATTGGCATATGACGCTGCTTCCACCCATTTGGTGAAGTAATCGATTGCCACCAAGATGAACTGGTGTCCGTTTGATGTTGTAGGCTCAATCTTTCCAATCATATCAATTCCCCACATCGAGAATGGCCACGGTGATGTCATCAAATTCAGAGGACTCGGGGGTACATGGACCTTGTCCACATAAATCTGGCATTTATGACACCTCTTTGCAAACTTGAAACAGTCTGTTTCCATAGTTAGCCAGTAATAACCTGGCCACAGCAGTTTTCTTGTCATAGCATGCCCACCAGCATGTGTACCAAATGTACCCTCATGTATTTCTTCCATGAGCAACCTCGCCTCTTTCTCGTCTACATAGCGTAGCAATACCAAGTCGTGGTTTCTTTTGTATAGGACACCGTCAGGATTCAAATAGAAATTGCCAGCCAATCTCCTGAGAGTTTTCTGATCTCGACTGGATGCCCCAGCCGGATACTCCTTGTTCTTCAGGAAATTCTGGATGTCAAAGTACCAGGGTTTATCATCTGATGCTTCGTCAATAGCAAATATGAAAGCGGGTCTGTCAAGCCGAGAGATAACAATTCGGGGAGCCTCGTTCCAGAAGTTAACTTTATACATGGAAGAAACAGTCGTCAGGGCGTCAGCCATTTGATTTTCTGCTCGCGGCACATGATGAAATTCCACCTTGTCGAAGAAAGGCAACAATCTCCTTGCATAATTCATATATGGTATCAAATTGGGCTGACGTGTCTCCCATTCTCCTTTTATCTGGTTCACCACTAGAGCCGAGTCTCCGTATACATCCAGATGTTTGATTCGCAAATCAATAGCCTCTTCAAGACCCATGATGCAAGCCTCATATTCAGCTTCATTATTCGTAACCGGAAAGGTTAATCGAGCCGTAAATGGGATGTGCGACCCCGGAGGAGTAGTAATAATCGCACCTATACCGCTACCATAGGAATTCACAGCTCCATCAAATATTAATTGCCATTTGGAACCCAATTCTGGTCCTTCGTCCGGCAACGGTTCTTCACAATCTTTCATCTTCAGGTACATGATATCCTCGTCAGGAAAATCAAACCTCATCGATTGGTAGTCCTCAACAGGCTGCTCCGCAAGGTACTATGAAAACACACTACCTTTAATAGCCTTCTGAGAAACATATTGGATGTCATATTCGGTTAACACCATCTGCCATCGGGCAATTCTTCCGGAGAGTACTTGCTTCTCAAACACGTATTTGATAGGATCCATCTTTGAAATTAGCAGGGTTGTATGATTTAGCATGTATTGCCTCAAACGTTTGGCGGCCCAGGCTAGCGCACAACACGTTTTCTCGAGCATTGAGTATCTGGACTCACAATCTGTGAACTTCTTACTCAAATAGTAGATCGCATGCTCTTTACGTCCTGTCTCGTCGTGTTGACCGAGAACACAACCCATACTTTCCTCCAGAACCGTCAAATACATGATCAACGGTCTCCCGGCCACTGGGGGTATCAAAACAGGAGGTTCCTGCAAGTATTGCTTTATTTTGTCGAACGCCTTTTGACAATTTTCATTCCAGGCCACAACCTGGTCCTTCTTTAACAGTTTGAATAATGGCTCGCATGTTGCGGTTAGGTGAGATATGAACCGGGCGATGTAGTTCAACCTTCCTAAAAATCCACGCACTTCTTTTTCTGTTTTAGGCGTCGGCATTTCTTGTATTGCTTTTATTTTCACAAGGTCAACCTCTATTTCTTTTTCGCTCACGATAAACCCCAGCAGTTTACCTGATCTCCCCCCGAAGGTGCACTTGTTAGGGTTCAGTCTCAGCCTGAACTTCCTAAGCCTCTTGAATAATTTCAGCAGATTAACCAAATGTTCCTCCTCCGTCTAGGATTTGGAAATCATATCATCAACATAGACCTCGATCTCTTTATGCATCATGTCATGAAAGAGAGTCGTCATAGCACGTTGATATGTTGCCCCAGCATTCTTCAATCCGAAGGGCATCACTTTGTAACAAAATGTTCCCCAGGGAGTAATGAAAGTAGTCTTCTCCATGTCTTTTGCCGCCATTTTGATCTGATTATAGCCCGAGAAGCCATCCATGAAGGAGAATAAGGAGAATTGAGCAGTGTTATCAACCAGCACATCGATGTGAGGAAGTGGAAAGTCATCTTTCGGGCTCGCTTTGTTCAAGTCACGGTAGTCTATGCACATTCGCACCTTACCGTCTTTCTTTGGTACTGGCACAATATTAGCGACCCATGAGGGATATTTTGTAACAGCCAGGAAACCAGCATCCCACTATTTTTGAACTTCCTCCTTAATCTTCACAGCCATGTCCGGTCTAGTTCTTCGGAGTTTCTGCTTAACCGGCGGGATTCTTCTTTTAATGGCAGACGATGAACAACCATATCCGTATCCAGCCCAGGCATATCCTCGTACGACCAAGCGAATATATCACTATACTCTTTGAGCATGTCAATCATTCTTCACTTGACGTCGCTCTGCAGCGCAGCCCCTATACAGATGTTCCTCTCAACCCCTTCCGACCCCAAATTGACGATCTCAATGACTTCCTCATGAGGCAGAATGATTCTTTCTTCTTGTTTCAACAACCAAGTCAACTCTTCTGGCACGTCGCCATCTTCGACAATCTCTTCCTCAGCCTGAAATACCGGGTGCTCGAAGTCGAAGCGAGTCATAGGCGGTTCATAGATGTCATCTGAAATAGTAATCCTGCAAAGGAAATGGTTAAATGCTTCAAAACGTGTACAAAGCAAATAACCACATTGCCATTTTATTGCAAAAGATAAAAACAGGAAAAACAGGGATCACAACATTTGTATATGAAAAAACGCCTTTATTCATGATTAAACAATGTACTGTACATAACCAAATGGCCCTAAGCAAAATCATTGTGCCCCATGTAGGGCACAAGATTATTTAACAATTAAAAAAACAAATCGTTACTGTTTAGTTGTCACAGGAATAGTTTCCTGGATAGACCAATTGAAGAGACTTTGTCCTGGCACGCTTGGCTTGATCCATGCGTCCATATCACAGTCGCTATCTCCTTCTTCGGAATCGGAAACAACATTGATAGTCTTGTAGCATACTTCATTCTGTGTTATGGTTATTGGTCCTCTGAACCTGGGGGCTTCTGAAGAGGATGCTGATGACGAAGGATGATATCCGAGCCCGAACCTGTCGTTCTTCACGGGAATCTCCAACACCTGACCCCAACCCTTGGTCTCGCCTGCCCGTACTAGAGCCTGAGCCTCTTTGTACGACGACACTGCTACATCTGATGTCTTGGGTACTAGAGCTTTGTCTTTAATCTTTAGCCCTTCAAATGCCTGACAGGGTGTCTCATGAATCTCGCCGTCGACCTCCACATATCTGAATGAAGACAGATGGCTAACCAGAATATCTTCTTCTCCACAAACAGTGACGAAACTATCCCCCACCATATATTTCAACTTTTGGTGCAACGTGGATGTGACTGCCCCAGCAGCGTGAATCCATGGTCGTCCAAGAAGGTAACTATACCCTGGCTGGATGTCCATTATATAGAATTCAGTTTCAAAAAATTCCGGCCCCACCTGCAATGGCAACGTTATGGATCCAAAAACTGACCTCCGCGTACCATCGAACGCCCTCACCACTAAGTCACTGGGCGTGCAGAGAATCCCCCTGATATCCAACTTCATCATGGCCTTCTTCGGAAGCACATTCAAGGAAGACCCTGTATCCACCAACACACGGGACATGACTGTGCCCCTGCATTCAACTGAGACGTGCAGCGCCATATTATGCTCTCTTCCCCTCGGGGTCAAATCAAAATCCGTAAAGCCCAAACTGTGCCATGCGTTAACATGCGCCATCACCCCTTCTAACTGATTCACAGAAACATCTTGAGGAACGAAAGACGCATCTAGGATCTTCAGCAAAGCATTCCGATGGGCCTCGGAACATAATAGCAGTGACAAGATCGAGATCTTTGATGGCGTTTGCTGGAGATGCTCAACGATTTTGTAATCACTTTCACGGATGAGTCTCATAAACTCTTCCACATCCTTAAGCGATGTTTCCTTTTCCTTTGTCTGTGCGGGGCCACTCTCATCTACCTTGGCTTCCCCCTTTGCCAATCTTTCTGCCTCTACCTCAGGCGATGTGAAGATTCTCCCACTTCTGGTCATACCTCCTGTTCCGACGATATTATCCATAACTCCAGTTGGTTGTTTATTTACTTCAATTTTCTCACCGTCGCAATAAACCTCCAGCCCGTAAGTCCATGGCACTGCTTTGGTATTCTCGAAAGGGATCGGTCCTGCTTTAGTAATAGTGATTGTCGGCCGCCTAGCAGGCGCCGTTATTGTTATTGTCTTCCTTGGAATCGTTACCGTCACAACATCGTTCCGCTCATCACACAATGCCTCTACAGGCTCTTCAACTGCGGTTCTATCAAACTGCAATGTTCCTTCATTCATCAAAGCCTAAATACCCTGTTTCAACTCATTACAACCCTCTGGCTGCATCCAACAATCCAAGCAAAATTTGTCACACCCCGGGAATACACCCCCTTTTAACAACCTGCTTTTGATCTCACCCAACGGTGTCTTCAGCTCATTGACATTTGTCACTAGATTCAAATTCTCCTCGGTCAGGATGGCGTTTGCCCCGTGATTGGGCATAGGCTGTTGTACTATATTTGGACCCGCCCGTCCAAAGTTAATAGCTTTGCTGTCCAACAAGTCTTGGACTTTATGTTTAAACGCATGACAGCCTTCAATATCATGTTCGGGCGCCCCGGAGTGAAAATCACAGTGTTTACCAGCATCATATTCAAACGGAGGATTGCCCGTTAATGGTGCTATGGTCCTTTTCTCGACCAACTTTAATCCTAGCAATGTTTGAAGCAGCTCGGCGTATGTGGAAGGAGGCGTTTCAAATACTCGCCTGGGCTTGCCCTCTAGGATTCTGCGTTGGGCGGCGTGTTGCCTTTGTTGTTGCTGCTGTTGCTGTTGTTGTGGAAAACGGATAGTAACGCTAGCGACCTGTTGATACTGCGCATACTGACTTCGTCCTCTACCCCGGCCTCTGTCGCCAAACACAGCACTAGAATCACCTTGACGCCTACCACCGAATGCTTTTCTTGTACCTCCTGCGGGGGCAGACTCACCTGCTTGGAATCTTCCAACCTTAATACTGTCTTCGACCATCTCACCCATGAGAATCAAATCTGAAAAACTGCTCAACAAAACGTTGAACAACTTTTCGTAATATATCCCCGTAAATGTCCCAACGAACATATTATTCATTTCTCTTTCAGCCAACGGAGGATGTACTCTTGTTGCCATATCGCGCCATCTCTGTGCATACTCTTTAAAGCTTTCCTTCGTCTTCTACGACAAACCTTGCAATTAAACTCGGTTCGGTGCCAGATCACTGTTATATTTATAATGCAGGACGAAAGCATCCGCCAATTTCTTCCATGTTTTGATTTGAGCGGGCTCCAACCCCATGTACCACTCGAGTGACGGTCCTGATAGGCTGTCTTGAAAGAAGTGCATAAGCATCCTCTCGTCGTCTGAATACGCGGACATCCTTCTGTAATAAGCACGGACATGCACCTTAGGGCAATTGTCCCCCTTATATTTGTCGAATGTGGGCGCTTTGAACTTCAGTGGTACCTTCATCCCAGGCACCAAGCCCATAGTAGTCATGTCTAGTCCGGTAGAATTCTGATTAGCCATGCCCTTCACCTGTTCTTCAAGCATTTTAATCCTCTGAGTATTGTCACCGGGTCCTTCAAATCCCATGCCTCTTCCAGAGAAGGCGTCCTCTTGACAGTCTTCGCCCCAGTTCATATTTTCATTTCCATACCCGTTATAACCAGTGTTGCAACCAAACCCTTGCGGATTAGTCATGGGACCTCGTCCCCCATTACCATAGCCTAGATTAACCCCGGCATGCCCGAAACCAGTGTTGACAAGAATCAATCCAGCACCATTTCCACCATAACCCTGGTTAGCGTTACCGAAACCGTCGTAGCCGAAACCCTGAGTGTTGAAGCCGAACTTTCTGCCCTGATTGTCGTACTCAAACCCTTGGTCATTATAGCCGAATCCATTGTTACCAAAACCATTACTGCCATTGAAGTTACCACCTCCCAGATTGGCGTCTCCGAATCCAACATTGTTAACAACCGTCTCATTTCCATTCCCTGTATTACCATTGCCAGTGCCTGCGTCATTGTTCACAACCACAACAGGTGGGGTCACCACAGGAGGAACCACAGGCGTAGGGGGACCATCCTCATGAAGAGTTTCGACATGCACAGAGTTGTAGTCATTGTTGCCGTTCCCATTAGCCCGCGTCAGCAGCGGCTGTACCAAAGTCTGGAGATTCTCCTGGCCTTTAGCAATACTCTCCATGGCCTTCATGAACAGGTTCAACTTCTCGCGAATTTTCTGCATCTCCACCTGGACTTGATCCATGATTCTCTTGCAGTTGTTTCGGGTTGAGTAGCGGTGAACTCTTTGTTCGTCAATCCTAGAAACCTGTAGATGCAGGAAATAAGATACAGATTCGAGAATACCGGGTCATGCAATATGAATGCGGATGCAAATGTGTAAATATGCTACAGGTTATATCCCCCCGCGATCCTAGTTTCGGAAAGAAGCCCATCATGACAATGGAGTCCCTATCCAGCAAGCAAGGAATCAGAAAACCCTTATATATAAACACATGCCAAAAGGCTGAGTACAAGAGTACAACTGAATACAACTGAAGAGACATCGGCCAACAAGCCTGGCGATGGTCCAAATACAAGTACAAATAACAAAGATAAGGCAAAGATAAATCAGGACAAATGGAGGGCTCTGACGTCCTCCAATATACTCATCATCTCCGAGTGCCCTAGTCGGGAGATCAGCTCCTGAATCAGTAAAGCATGCCACTCGGTGGTGGACCTCAGCTTTTTGGCGTCGTCCTGGTAGGTTCCTTTGCCTGAACTCTCATCAGATATGTACCTCTTGGAACCGGCCTTCTCTTCATACCCTCTCGGCTTCTCGTCAATGTCACTTACTCTGAGCTCAGCGGCGCTCCTAAGTGATGTCTCTTCAGCAATCTTGGCGTCTTGGTCTTTGACCTGTGCCTCTAGCGTGGCAATCTGCAGCTTCAGTTCGTCTTCGCGCTCCTTCCGCTTGGTAATCGTAGTATTCCACAAGGCTTCCCATTTGCTGATACGGGCATAAGCTTTGCTTAGAAGTTCCTTCTTAGAAGTAAGCACCTTGCTGACACCATTCAAGGCTATCCCCACTTTTTCTTTCTTGTTGGTTGCTTCTGTCAGCTCCGATCCCGACCTGTTAATCAACTCAGTCTGTTCCTTCACAGTGAAGGTGGCTTCCTTCTTCTCACGACGTAATTGGAAGATTTCCTTCTCTAACTCCTCATTGGCTTTCTTCAGTTCTTCGTTTTCAGCCAACAATTTGTTATACTTCTCACTCTCTTCCAAAGGAGGTACCTCAATCAAAGGGAGATACAGAGGTTCCACAGCAGGATAAGGCATCAAAGAAATATTAGCTCTCTCGCGGACCCAAGCCAAATAGGGACCATAAGCTCTGCTGTTGCTCTTACCGAGCAAAGCTTTCCCTCTCCTATGGATGTTAGCCCATGCGTGTCTCAATCTGATCAAAACAGCTGTGTCGAATGACCCTGTGAGATACAGAGATTCCTGTATCTCTTTCTCAATAGGAGCGTCCCTCAAAGCGTAACCGAACTGTCGTACCAGCAATGAAGGATTATAGTTCATACAGCCTTTCCGTCCAATCAGGGGGACATTCGGAAAGCCACTGCAACTATATATAATGTCAATACCAAGCATACTCCAATCAAACCAAATGATATTCTCAGTAGACAGTCCCATCAACCGGGAAGACCAATCCAAAGTATCAACAACATCCACAAAAGGTCCCGTCTTCGGGAGGTGCCCTTGGAACCACCTGTACAAGAGAGGAAGACAGCAGGAAACATTTTTGCCACGATGTTTCTCATTCTTGTAGTGAATGGAATGATAAACATCGCCCAAGAGAGTAGGAACTGGATTCTTCGAGGCAAGAATCAGGAAAGCGTCTGAGTCGACAAAATCTGGCACATTAGGAAACAAGACAATCCCGTAGATACAGACAGCTAGAATAGCACTGAAGGCAACCCAACATCCACTCTTCGCGCACTGTGTAGCCTTCTCAACTAGGACAGATAAGTGAAAGCCATATGCTCCATTCAGCTTAACCAAGCCTCCCAGAAACTCAGAAGCGTCCAAACTGACAATCTCAGTGAGTGTAGCCAACTCAGGCTCGGTATCAACATGAACAAAGGGCATCTGGTCTAGCACATGAACTCTCAACATCGCAAAATACTCCTCCAAAGTGGGTGCCAGAATATAGTCTGGAAATAAGAAACATCTCAACTGCGGCTCATAAAACTGCAATAAAGTATACACCCCAGTCGTCTCGAATGCTGAAGGTCTGTATAACAAGCTAAGCAATCTCCCATAAGATACTCTGAACTCAGCCCTCACACTCTCATCTGCCAGAGCAACTAAACCCAGCAATGAACTGATATCTGGTGAATGCAACCGGTAAGCAACTGTCTTCTTCAGGGACTCCATGCCTGGCTAGAAGATACACTAGAATCAGAGGGGGATGATCACCTGCAACATAAATACATGTTAATGAAATGCAATCATGAAAATGCACATGCGTATGCAAACAAGGGACCAAGTGCACTGCTGATAGACTGGGCTGCTCTGTACTGAAGCCTGAGAACCATCCAATCTTCCTCTCAAACCAAACCAACCACTCAAAAGAACCCTGTAACCATATCTCACTGACAGAGATAAACCAGGTATTCTGAGGTCAATGGTTTCCTGCAAACAGACCCTTCTACCCCTCACAGGTGTGTACTTAACTCGCAGACGAGGTGCGGCATCCTATGCGGGTTCAACGTCACAGACTTTCAAGAGCGATGATACGATACCCAGAAGGTGTGGCATCATCATCCCTTGAAGCGGCCTCACTTAGTTGGATCCCAATTGATAGGTTCCCAGAGTCGACAATCCTCGGGTCAGACAACTTGTCGAGCCCTAAGGGCCAGGCAAGAAGCATCAAAGAGAATCTCGTCCGAGCGTAAATTTCGTGGCTAGCTGGTGCGAGCTAAGCAAGCAGGCTAACCACTACTCTCTACTTCTAAGTCTATGTGTAACCTCAAGCCCAGGTCCGACTTATCTCTCAACAGATTACCCCCTTCCCACAGCAGCAATAACAGTATAAGGCTAATAATAAAAGACGGAAAGTAAAGACAGAAAAGTAAATCTATACAACACCCCGACGGGAAAACAAGCGCTAGGATTGACTCGCATAGGGGATATTCTTATCCCCAGCAGAGTCGCCAGCTGTCGCTACTGCGAAAATCGGCGCCGGCTAAACAGAAGAGTCGCCACCATGCGTTATTTATCCCAAAGGAGGGAAACAAAACGCTCAGAGTAAACCTTACCCAAAGACGGGAAAGGAATGGTCATCGCAACCAAATCTTGGATTCGGGAGTCGATTACGCAAGGGGAAGGTATTAGCACCCCTCACGTCCGTCGTACTCGACGGGATCCACGCTTGTTTTCTCGTACGAATTGTTATTCTATCTATTCTACAGGTCTGGGGTTAAAAGAAAAGAAAATGACTCGGAAAAGTATCGCACTTTATGCCTACGTATTCCCGTCTGGGACGAGGAATCAGAGTCAGCGTAGTTCGCCTACCTACTGGAAAGGAGGGGAAGGTTGTTCGCTAGGATATCGCCTCCTATGCCTACGTACTTTCATACAGCATGAAAGATCAGAGCAAACGTAGTTCGGGCTACGGAAGACACAAGCTTGTCTGACAGTTTTTTGTCTCCTTATGAAAGGGTTTTTCCTGATTAAGAGTCCAAGCGGACAAAAATGACACTTTGATATTTGTTATCAATCTTTTACGCAAGAACTGTATTTTACGATGTTTGCAATCTCTGACGTACTAGAGACTATGATTTGAGGGTGACTACGTCGTATGTCACCGTGAGGGTAACACACTAAGCAATCAGATTACTGAAGAGTGACCCTCCAACAACCTTTCTCAAACAGCTTAAGGCTCGTAGCGTACGTTATCGATTATCCTTATTACTGTGTTTTGAATGGTTCTGAGATAGAAGAGAAGTCTAAAAACCTAGGTTTTGAAAGGGGAATCAAAACTACCTTAATGTTGTCATGCATGGATTACAACCTAATGTCTGTCATAATTCCCTCCTGCGCAGAGGAAATCAGAGATCCTAGGGGATAAACGGAAAAGAAACAGCAGAGATACAGTAAACAGTACAATGCATGAGATGCAGCAAAACAATAGGCAAAGTGAAACAGCTTCACCTCAAACCTAAAGGAAAATCAACAGACAATACAGCAAAGAAAATCACACCCAACACCAGCTCAGACAGCAACACCAGCTCCTTGCAGCAAGCAAGTTCAGACAGCACCAGCTTTGGCAGCTACAGTGAATTAACAGCAAAAGGTTGATAGTAACAATCTTCCAGTCAGACCCCATCTTCAATTTCCAATGACATTCAAGCTCCAGGTAAGCTCTTATCTCCAATAATCTTCAACTCTAGCAAGCACTAAATCCCAACAACAAACAACTTTAAGCAGCAGTATAACCCTAGCCTTCAACAGATATCCAGCTTTGACAGGTACAAACTTCATCTTCTCTAGTCTTCAATGAACTTCATCCTCAATAGGCTCAAAATCTCAATGCAGACACTCACAGGAGAGAGTCAACTGATAGAGGAAGTTGGGATGTTAAGAGGCTTAGTGAAAACCCAGGGAAACCACTAAGATCATATCATAGCAAATGAAAGGTATCCTCAAGGTTCTACCCAATCAAAGCATGCTCTACATCCCTCCTAAGGAGAGATGGAACTTCTTTTAGGGGACCTTGTGTCATAGGATGGAATAGAGGCATAAGAAGCTCTCTATGTTTGACAGAAGAAATCAGTCTACACTAGAGCTCTCCCTATATTTCCTATCTCCTAAGTCTCCATCAAGCAATCTTCAAGCACAAGCAACTTAAGATCCAAGCATCATTATTTGTCTTTAATCATCCTCAAAATCTTCATACAATCCTCAAGCCAAATCACAAGCCCCAACGCCCAAAGAAGAGGCACAAAACCCAACAAACCAAGCAACTTCCCAAGAGGGAAACACACCAATACCAATTAACTTGCAAAAATCAAATAAAATGGAAAAACTCATCATAAAATCCTATATTTATTTCTAAGGGACCCTAGCTATGTACCCTATACCCCACATAAACCCCAAGGCCTAAATCAAACTAAAAACCCAAGAACTATGTGTTGAAATTCACCTATGTCAAGTTGAAACCCTAATTCTAGCACACTTGCTTCACACCTCTCAAAAACAATTAAATTTAAGTCACAAAAATGTGACAAAAATTAAGGGGGAACCTAATACTATAATCTAACTATAGAAAAAAGTATCACATCAAAATGTAAAGTACAATGGCTAAACAAAATTCAACATAATGGAGATACAAAATAAAATGCAATAAAAGCAATTAAATGTAACAATTCACCAGAAAATAGAAAAAAAGACTAAAATGCTAATTTTATTTTTCTATAATTTTCTTGAGACAATTAGGAGAATGGAGAAAAAAATCCCATGCAAAAAGACCTATTTTTGAATTTATTATGAATTTTTAAAGAATTAAAAGAAATATGTGAAAATAAAGAAAATATGAGAAAAATGGAAAAGCATGCGTGTCAAATAGCAATGCAGAGCAGTGTAAACAGACATCTGGGCCCAAAAGGGGGTGTGGCTAGTAAGCACGCTTAAGCCCAAATACTAATCAGAAATCAAATGGAAAAAAATAAAGGAAAATGGAAAAGGCGCGGTGTAGGAAGCAATGAAAACACGTGCATTCACTACGCCAGAAATCACTTTTAGCAGCGCATAGAAAGACAGCGCTTTATACAAAAGCGCTGCTAAAGGGCCAGTAAAAAAAAAAGAAAAAAAGCGCCTACCAAAGACAGCGCTTTTAAAAAAGCGCTGCTAAATGGTGGGCCTAAGAAAGCGCTTTTAAAAAGCGCTGCTAAAGGGGGGGCCTACGAAAGCGCTTTTCAAAAGCGCTGCTAAAGGGGGACCCTTAGAAAGCGCTTTTTATATAAAGCGCTGCTATATGGAATTGATAAGGCACCCTATGAAAGCGCTTTTAAAAGCGCTGCTAAAGGCCTTTAAAAGCGCTGCTATAGGTATTCATATTATAATTTTAAAATACCCTCCATAATTTTAATAGAATCAGAACAGTCACGCAACACATTTCTTCTTTCTCTGGTGAACGAAAACGAATGAACGAACCACTGTTCACCGTCCGACCATCAACTTCTTCCGTCCGATCATCCTTCCGACCATCACCGACCGTTCACCGTCCGTTTTTGAGTTCATCCATCCGTCTGCATTGTCGGTCCACCATTGTTACGGTACGTGAAGCTTTACTCTGCTTTTCTTGTTTTTTTTATCTTTTCACCATTGTTGTTTTGATGATATATAGATGGTTTTTATCTTTTCAATGATGGTTTTTGTTGTTGTTGTGTTAGTTGTTGTTGTGTTAATATGATATATGAGATATATATGATATTGTTGTTGTTGTTGATGTAAAATAGTTTATATAGATGGTTTGTATTTGATATAGTTTATATTTGATATAGATGGTTTGTGTTATAGTTTATATTTGATATAGGTGGTTTATATTGTGTTATATAGATGGTTTGTATTTGTTATAGTTGATATAGATGGTTTATATTTGTGTTATATAGATGGTTTGTGTTATAGTTTATATTTGTTATAGTTTATATTTGTGTTGTATAGATGGTTTGTATTTGTTATAGTTTATATAGATGGTTTGTATTTGATATAGATGTTGTTATTGTTGGTTTATATTTGATGGTTTATATTTGATATTTGATATTGTTGGTTTATATAGATGGTTTATGTTGTTATTGTTGGTTTATATTTGATATTGTTGGTTTATATAGATGGTTTATGTTGTTATTGTTGGTTTATATTTGATATAGATAGTTTATATAGATGGTTTGTATAGATGGTTTATATTTGTTATTGTTATTTGATATTGGTTTATATAGATGGTTTATGTTGTTATTGTTGGTTTATATTTGATATAGATAGTTTATATAGATGGTTTGTATAGATGGTTTATATTTGTTATTGTTATTTGATGGTTTATATAGATGGTTTATGTTGTTATTGTTGGTTTATATTTGATATAGATAGTTTATATAGATGGTTTGTATAGATGGTTTATATTTGATATAGATGTTGTTATTGTTGTTGATATTTGTTGTTGTTGTTGTTATTCTGAATTACAGGTATATTATGGCCAGCAACGAGGAAACATCACATGATGGAAAAGAAACACCCAAAGACGTTGAAGGCAAAATTAAAAGAGGCATAACGATAATGAAAAGTATCATCCGTGCGAGAGATAGAGGTGTAAAGTACGATGTCCATTGGAATGAAAGAGATCAGTTGGTTGAGCCTAATGGTGCGCTGCTGACAAGTTATATTGGAGCAGTTGTACATTCGCAAGTTCCGATTACTTGCGATAACTGGAGAATTCCTGCATTAAAAGCGGCTAAGGATAAAATTTGGACCGAGATTCAAGTATGAGATTTGATCATTTTTAATTATGTTGACAGTTACATCTTTAAATTAATTATATTAACATGTTATATGTATGTGTATTTGTTTGCAGAGATCTTTTAATATTGAGGATTCTAGGAGAAAATATTGTATTCAGTTGGCCGGAAAACGCTTGAGGGGATTTAGAGCGTTTTTAACCAACAAATATCTTAAAGATTCTGATGGCAACTTTGTAGAGTCGGAGCGTCCAGCGAAGTACGCTGATTTGATTTCGGATGCAGAATGGGAGACATTTGTTGCGAAGCGAAGAACCAAAGAATTTGAAGTAAGTACAACTTATCATGTACAATGAATAGTATATATACCTATTCCACAAACAAACTGATATGACTTAAACTTGTTTTTTCAGGTTAAGAGTGGCGTAAATCGGGAACGGGCATCAAACCCTGCGTATCCATATAGAAAGGGGCGTTTGGGATATGCACGCTTAGAACAAAAATTAGTAAGTGCATATATATGCTTTAATATGATCTATTTACAAAAAATAGTAAGTATACATAATAGGATATAATGCTTTACTGTTCGTCTTAATGCGTAGTTGGAAGAGGAGAAAAGTGATGCGACATCTCTTCCGGACCATGTCGTATGGAAGGCTGCCCGGGTGGGAACAGATGGAGCCGTCCAAGAAGAAGTTCAACAAGTGTTTGAACAATGTGTAAGTACAACATTAGTTTTTGAACAAAGTGTTTGAACAAAGTGTATAAAATATTTAAATATGCTTTTATCTATATTTCAGGAGTCCCTATCCCAGACTATAACTCTTGCTGAAGACGATGATTGCAGAAGTTTATTGAGTCGGGTGTTGAATATTCCTGAGTACTCTGGGCGTGTGAGGGGCAAGGGATTTGGTGTCACTCCATCCAAACTGTATAAGCATCCAAGGAAAAAAAATCCAACCAATAAAGAAGTGATGGCTACTTTGGAAGAAATGAAAGCTCAAATTCGTGAATTACAGAAGGATAAGGAGAGATACATGTCCGAAAGGCGCGCTCCAGAGGCCGGTAAAGCTACTAGTGACAAAGATAGTATCGGTTGTCCGCAGAAGCTTCTAGGGGTAATTGTATATATTACATTGAAATTAATTTAGCACATTTTTCTTAATTGACACATTAACTGATCATTATTTGTTTAGGGCATTTCACCTTGTCGACTATATTTATCGTCGCCGACTTATCGCATGGTTGGCAAGGGAAAGGTGCATAACACCCTGGGAGACTTACTTCACCATAAACCCCTCCCTGCTGGATTTTTGAAATTATCTGTTGATATTGCATTAGAGGGGGGGGGGGCGTTGTTGCCTATGCGAGACGATGTATCAGACGCAACAGTGGTGGGAGACGCGATAGAAGCTTATGTAGCATGGCCGGCGAATCTCATTTTCATGGATGATGAGGTAGGTTGAACCTTGTAATATTCCAATGTTTTATTACCCATACATGAAAGTTATTCTGACATTTACACTTTCTTATTGACATGATGATCTTAGACTCCCACAAAATCCAAAACAAAAGATGATAAAATTATTGTGCGGGATACCGATTCAGCTGCATCAAAGTTACAGGTACTAGTACTACAGTTTAAGTGATTATTTTATTATAAATTATTTACTGAACTTATATATGACTTTTAGGTTCTTGATCAGCAGTCGCAACATGTCAGCAAGGGAAACATGCCTGAAACTTCCAAGGTGCCCAAAAAAAAGGTCGAGACAAAAAGAGCATTTGTTCCTCAATTTAGGTCGTGCCTTCAAACATATGTAGGGACAACAGACGTGCCTGAGGGCGGCATCCGTCTAATACATATGGAACAAGGTATTTTCGGTTTTGAATATTCCGAAACACTTGCTAAGGAGGATTTCGACCAGGTTTTCAAACATTTAGAATTGGGCGTCGGGGTTATGCATACCTACATCAGGTACTTCGATCCATTTTAATTAGATAATTGAACATTTTAAAATTCGCTCGTTTAACTGAATAATCTAATGTTGATTATATTTTTTTTAGGCGCTTGTATGACAAGATGTTGGTCCCCGCTGATTTGACTTCAGTATTCGCATTCTTATCTGCTAGCAGTGTCAACTCACGGACAATAGACCAGACACCAGAAGCAGTCAAAGAGTACACAGTCCAGAGATTTATGGGTGCGAATACGGAGAAGTTGTTTATGTTGCCATATAATACTGGCCATGGGTTAGTTTTTATTCTAAATTCATTTATTATAATTGTTCTATTTTTGCCATATTATATAACATTTCCGTCTAAACTGTTGTCTTATTTTATAGTGGTCACTGGTTGTTGGTCGCAATTAATCCGATTAAAGAAATAGTGTATTATATAGATTCATTGGATGGCGATACAAACAAATATGAAAATCTGAAGAACATGGTTGATACGTAAGTGATGATGTATAGTGTTCTGAATAATTATATATGTTTATTTATTATGTGACATTGTTCTAAATATGTGTTTATATTATGTTAGAGTTATACAAATATACAAAGCACAGAGAGATGCAACAGTGCCAAAAAGCAGGGCTAGCAACATCAACTGGATCAGAGTGGAGGTATATTTTCCCATGTTTGACTGTTATAGTGGTTCTACTTATAAAACTATTTAAACTATATATCCTGATAAATGTTCGTTCGCTTTTTTCCTAATACAGTGTCCTCGTCAGCATGGTGGGATTGACTGCGGATATTTTGTACTGCGCTTTATGAAGGAAATCATTCTTTCTGGTCAATTAGAGATTCCAATCATGGTATGGATCAATTCATGAGTTATATGATTCATTTTGATAATTAACTAATATTTCATCTGAGTAATTAGTATTAAATCGTGTTTGTTCTGTTATATTATGTAGTATTTTGATGAATTCAGATGCGCTACGTACTCGAAAGTAAAATTGGAAGAAATTAAGGAAGAATGGTGTCAATTTATGATTGAGTTAAGAATTCTATAATGTATATTGGATTTGTAATTATGTGTAAATTGTATATTGTATATTGTATATTGTATAATGTACAATGTTTAAATTGTGTGTAAATTATACTTGAGTTAATTATGTGTAAATTGCAAAGTGTTATTGTATAATGTACAATGTTTAGTTATATTGTGTTGAATTAAAGGCCAAGTGTTGAATTACAATGTTTAAAGGCCAAGTTATGTTTAAAGCCTGAATTATAAGCAGGGAATTTAATTGTTATAAGCAGGTTTGTCTAAAAATATAAAAAGATGTGATTTTTAAAAAAAAAAAATTTAAAAAACGTGAGGTATAGACAGCGCTTTTACAAGAAAGCGCTGCTAAAGGGAGAAAATAGGCATAAAAAAGCGCTGCTATAGGTTAGGAAAGGAGGGGTCTAAGAAAGCGCTTTATACAAAAGCGCTGCTAAAGGGTGGCCTACAAAAGCGCTTTAATAAAGCGCTGCTACAGGGGGGAGGGGGGGGGGGGAGAATAGGCAGCACTTTGAAAGCGCTGCTAAAGGGGTAAAAAAGCGCTGCTAAAAGTGATACCTTTAGCAGCGCTTTTTCCATAAAAAAAAGCGCTGCCTTTACCTTTAGCAGCGCCACTTTAGGCAGCGCTTTAAAGCGCTGCTAAAGGCCATTTTTGGCATAGTGATTTCTTGATTGGGCCTGGGAGAGGGGTGTGAGTATCAAATTGCAACTTAAGCCCAAAGCTACGTTTTAATGAAACGCATCGCTTTGGTCACTCAGAAATCCTTTTTCACAAATTGAAAACGAATCATGGCCATTGGATCTCTTTCTAGTCAAAGGTCTTGTTCTAATCGAATGGTGGAGAAGTTATCTTCTTCATTTTTGAATTGTGGAGGGAGAGCAGCCATGGATGTCTAAGCTTGCAACCTCATCTTCCTCAATTCGTACTCCCTCAAATCCTCATCAAATGCAAAGATTCAAAACCCTAACTCACTCCATTTTTCACAAGGAATCTAACCATGGTAATTAAACATATTGAAACACAACCTAACTCAAAACACGAATCAAACTTCAAAAATTGGTCCATGATCAAAACTCACCAATCTTGAAATTAAGTAGCTTAACCTCTTCACCATGTTTCCCTGATCATTTCTAACCATTAATCTAAGGTTCCAACACCAAGAACACCAAGATAACCGCATGAACAGAAATGGCATCACTCAACTAATTGTCTCTAAACTCCATCAATCATTGCCTAAAAGCTTCCTATGATCATCTAGAATGAATCTAACTAACCAAAACCAATTGAAACGACCTAAATCATGCTGTGGATTGAAAAGTACCTTTCTGCAAAATCTTGATGCATAGAAGTATGAAACCTTCAAATCAAGCTTTGAGAACTTCAATACACCTTCAATGAGTCACTATCTTGCTTCTGTATGCAAAAGAAATGGTTGAAATAGCTTAGATTATGGAAACCGATCTTGATTTGCAGATGAGAATTTTCAATGGCAAGAACACGATTCCTCCACCAATTTGCTTGGAACTTGATCTGGAAACACTCACTAGCACAAATGGAAGCAAATGGGATCAAGAAATTGGATGGAAAGGGATGAAATGCTTGTAACCGAATCTGAGTTGCAACAGAAAAATATAAATCTCAATCTCTCTTCTCTCCTTCAATTCTCACCAAATCTTGCTTGGGATCACTTCATATGCATATATAGAGTGTGAATGAAGACTCTAGAAAGTTCTAGGTTGATCCAATGAGAAATTCACCATCTCATATCATGAGATCTCATGTCATGCTATGCATTCACACCAGCTCATGTTTTGGCTTGTAATTGCACTTGTTCTGAGTTGCAATTCTCTCCAAATGAGATATTGGAGGTGTATGTATGGAAAGGAGCCTTACATTTGCCTTGCCAAGTGGTTTTGCAATGGTGCCTTATGATTCAAGTAAGCCATTTACAAAGCAAGTCCTTGAAATAACCCTCAATTCAAAATTGTGGCAATGTCAATGTTCTCAAAATGCTTTTTACAATCAAATTGGTGTGTCATATGCCTTGGTTTGGTTGTGTAGATCAAAAACCCTAATTTCCAACTTTGGTTCATTTAAAATATACCTTCATTTTAGGCCTTTTTATGATTTTGTGAAGCAAGCCATTCCAAGTTCTCATGACCTCTAATCTAGCCTAAAAACATCATTTTGAACACATATCATGTTGAACAATTTTCCATTTGAAGAGTGGAAGATGGAGATTTGGACCTATGTTGAAAAATGACTTGTAATTCAACTTTCCCAAAATACCCCTGGATTGCCAAGACCATAAATTGAGTTCTACAAATCCTCTTGAGGACTTATAGTACTCAAATTAAAGATAAGATCAAAATCTACAACTCTTATGTTGGCCAAGAATCCATTTGACAAATCCTTCATGGGAAAAAGTTGCTTGGAAGTCAAGTGACTTTCACAGATAAATTTCAGTGTCCTCTGATGACCCATAACTTGCAAGAACCATAACTTGAGTTCTACAAATCTTCTTGAAGACTTCTAGTACTCAAATTAAAGCTATTAAGAAGCTATACAAGTTTCATGTTGACCAAGAATTCATTTGAAGCTTTAATTTTGAATTATCTTGCTTGGAAGTTTGACCTAAATCAGGGGATTTTACACTGAAACCCTAATTTAGTAACTCCTCTTCTTCTTGATTCCTTTTGATTTCTCCTTGGCACAGCACCACACATATATTCACATATCAAATCATTAATTCCACATCCTTCAATTAGGCCTTGATTCCCTCCAATCAATCATTTGACCTAGGGTTGACCCAAATGAAACCCTAGTTGACTGCATTCAACTGTAGCTCTTGTAATCACACCAATGACTTGACTCATCTTCAAAATGACCCTCTAGGTCCTCCATAAGCTCTTCCATACCCTCAGTCATGGCTCACACACTCATTGATGATCTTCAACCCCTCAATATTAGGAGATAAATCCACTGGTTGACCTTCAAACTTTTCAAAGCCTCAAACCTTTTCTTGATTACTTGGATGGTCTTGAACTTGAACAAACCCCTTGATGGGCCTCTTTCTGATAAGAATGGCACTTGATCCCCTGTTAGATGACTTGTTATGCTATGTTATGCAAATGATTGGACTATATACATGACTTATTATACAAATGACAATGCAATTGAAACATAAACCAGGTGGAATAGGTTGAGCAAATTTTAGGGTGCAACACTCGTTACCTTATTCGCCCAACGAATTCTGAGATGCTTCGCTGGCTCTTCGGCCTGTGTTCGCATAGTGGACATTCACTAGCACTCCTCACCGGCTGTTCGCCCATCGAACACGTTGAAGTTCTTCTCTTTCTTTGGTTTCCTTGTCCAAATGCTTTATATCTTACACTTTGATTATTTTATGCCTAACTCCTTTACAATAACACATAAATTAAAGCAACCAAAGGTATTTTCACAATATTGAAAAATAATATGATAACACGGAGTAAATCCAACAAAACAACACAAAAGAGGTGAAAAATGCCAATAATTAATGATCAATTAGAAAGCAAAATTGGCATTCAACACTAAGTAAAAGTATGAAAGTCCTTACGAGTGTTAGGGAAGATGAATATTTTTCTACTGAGTTTGATGCATTTTGTGAAGAACTTGGCATTATACATGAATGTTATGCACCTCGTACACCATACAAAAATGGTATAGCTGAGAGAAAGAATAAAAAATATCGAGAGACGATGAATGCCATATTAATACATCTGAATCACCATTCAATTTGTGGGGTGAAGCATTTTTATCCGCTTGCCACATAATTAACATAATTCCTTTGAAGAAATCTGATATTTCTCCATATGAAGTATGGAAAGGTCGAGCACCAAGTATTGGTTACTTTAGAGTGTAGGGGTGTGTGGCCTACTATAAAAACATGGATTCTAAAAGAACTAAATTAGGTCCTCGAGGGATAAAATGTGCATTTGTAGGATATGCACCAAATAGTAAAGCATATAGATTTTTAAACTTAGAGTCTAATTGATCAGTGGTTTTTATGTGTTATTTTACCGTTAGTTTTAGTTAATCTTTTGATATGTTTAGTTGAACTTTATTTTCTTTTTACCACATTTTATGCTTTGGTGATGTATTTCCATCGTTTTTAGGTTCAGGTAAGCATTTAGGAAGAATTAGAGCAAAAAAGTGGACATTACAGGGTTTTTGGGAATGAAATTGGCAAGTTGCAGGAGGTTTGGCACGACCACCCGTGTTGCCTAACACAGGCCGTGTCAGGAGGACATGCCTTATCAAGAAAAATGCAATAAAGTGAGAACCCAGAGGGTTGACACGGTCGCCCGTGTCAGCATACCAGGAACTGAGAAGTTTATATTGCAGAAAGAGAGTGAGCTAACATGGCCACCCGTGTCAGCTGACACGACTCGTGTTGGCTAAAACGCTTCATCTTCTAATTTTCTTGGATTTTTTACCTTTGTGATCCATGAGGGTATTTTGGATATTTCCCTACTGCTGTATTGGATCTTGGAGTATTTTAGATGCTTTTTGAGAAGACAAAAGGGACTTTGGATGGGAGAAGAATTTTAGGATCAAGATTGGAGAGATCAAGGAGATTGGAGAACTGAAGGTTTTAATGAGCAAAAGCAATTGAAGATCAAAGGAATCTTATTATCTTCTAATTTCTAATTTTTATTTTGTATTTTCTCTGAACCATATGAGTAGCTAAACCCCCCAATGCTAGGGGGTGTCCCTGAATTGCTTTTGTAATAATTTTGATTTCTTTTGTTCAAAGACATAAGTGCTTATTCTAATAATATTTATCGTTCAATATTCTTAATGCTTTTTCTATTAGACAAATAAAATCTGATTTATGGTTGACCTTAGGTCGGATAAACCATCGTTAACGCTTTTGTACGATAATGCATCAGTAGATATTACCTAGGACTAGGAATACCCTGTTACACTTGGAACACTGTTGACATTATAATGCTTGAGATCAAACGTAATTACCTATGGACATAATAATTAGGTTATGACATCAAAGCTTTTCTCACTAAAGACTTAGGAGTAAACAATAAACAGTAAAGAAATTATTATTTTAAGCTTTGTCTCTAAAAACATGATTCAGGTTGTTACAAGGCAATTCATACATTGTCCCTAGCATGCTTCTCATATCTGTCAGAAACCTATTTTACTCTTTTGCTCTATTATCTCTCTGCAGTTTATTATTAGAAATTAAAATCCAAAACCCCAAGCACTTTTGTTCAATTGAATTATTATAGAGCTTGTATTTTCTACGCAGTCCTCGAGATCGATACTGGGGATAAAACCCCTATTTTAACTATAATCGGAAAAAATAGTACACTTGCTATTTTTCCGATCAAGTTTTTGGTGCCGTTGCCGGGGACTGCCAAAATATAAGTTTTAATTTTAGTCAATTGAAATTTTGTTGCTCGTCAACTGAAATTTTATTTTCAGTTTTTCTATTATTATTTTTGTTACATTACTACTAATATGTGTCTAACATTTTTATGCGAGGAGAATCTTCAGCTAATTTTTCTTTTGACGTAGAAGTAGAAATAACTCTACACACAAGGCATAGACAAGCAAGACAGGCAGCTTCAGAAGCAGAGCATTCAACGTCAGCACCAGAAGAAGAAAGAGTCTTTGTTCATTCTGAGCATTCTGATTCAGGTTCAAATTCAAATAGAGATATTTTGACTAGACTGAAGTTCCACCAGCAGAGAGACTCCTTGGTGATTACGGTGGAGCTAATGCACCGGTTGATAGGTTAACAATTGTAAACCAACAGGTGAACGTGGCAAATTTCCAGGTGCATCTGAGCACCATCACCCAACTTGAGAGGAAACCTTTCATCAAAAAGGTTAATGAAGATGCCAACAAACATCTTCAAAGATTTCTGACTATGAGCACTACTCTCAAGATTGATTGGCACACTGATGAAGCGAAAAAATTAAGAGTGTTTCCATTCACTCTTTTTGAAGATGTTGAAGAATGGTTCTACTCGTTACCTGTCGGGAGTATTACTACTTGGGAAGAGATGGAGAAGGCATTTCTTAATGAGTATTTTCCTGCCTCTGTGTATGTTCGTAAAAGATATGATATCATAAATTTTAAACAGAAGGAGGGAGAATCACTGGGAAATGCTTATAAAAGGTTCAAACAATTATTGGTTGCATGCCCTACTCATAACATGGATCAAACTGAACATATGCAGATGTTTGTGAATGGTCTCAAGATGAAGACTAAGCAACTAATTGATACGACAGTTGGTGGCTCATAAAACTTTACAACAGCCACTGGTATTAAAAAGATCATTGAAACCATTGCTACAAATGATCATTTGGAATTATATGACCGTAGTGTGAGTAAACCTGAAGGAATAATTAACTTGAAGTTGGCTAATCAAGTTGTGAAAACGGAAGACCAAATCACAGCTGAAGTAGAAAGAAGGCTTAAAGAAATGAATGTAAGTACTCAGACTGTTGCTCAAGTTCAACCTATCCAAGATGTGAGTTGTGAGATTTGAAGTGGACCCCATTTTACTGCACATTACATTGCGACTACTAAACAAATTGAAGAGATAAAGTATCTGAAGCAGAATAATCCTTATTCTCAGACTTATAATCCAGGGTGGAAGAATCATCCTAACTTCTCCTGGAAAGATCAAAATCAACCTCAATATCAACAGCAACAATAGGCTCCTCAGAAAGAAGAATGAGAAATAACTATTGAAAATATGGCAGCTCACAATATTCAATTCCAAGAAGAGACACAATATAATCAGAGGAATACCACAACTTCTATAAAAAATCTTTAGGTTCATATGGGACAAATAGCACAACAACTTTCCATGCAATCTCAAGGAACCTTCCCGAGCGCAACAATACCAAATCCAAAAAACCATGAGAATGTTAATGCGGTCACAACAAGAAGTCATAGAGTCGTGGAAGAAGAGGAAGAAAGAGAAACAAATGATTATCAGTGTATAGAGGTGGAGTTGTAAGTGAGAGAAAACAGGAAAGAACCGGAAAGAGCTTTACCACCTATGAAGCCAACTGAAGAAAAAAAGAAATAGTAGGTTAAACCAAAAATCAAGCTACCTTACCCTCCGAGAGTTACAAAGAAGGATCATAAGGAGAAAGACTTTGAAAAATGAAGCACAATGTTCAAAAAGTTAGAGATCAATATTCCGTTCTTTGAAGCACTCGAGTAAATGCCATTGTACAAGAAATTCATGAAAGAGGTAATGAGGAAAAAGAGACCAATGGGTGAGCAGCAGAAAATTTTAACTGAGTAGTGTAGTGAAATATCACAAGGAAGGAGAATCCACGTCAAGCGGAAAGATCCTGGACCCGTAGAAATCCCTTGTACTATAAAAGATAGAACCTTCAATAAGGTTCTTATTGATTCAGGTGCTAGTGTAAGTCTCATGCCTTTATCTATTTTCAAAAACCTGGGTATTAGAAAAGTGAGCGATACGGGAACAAACTTGAAGTTTTCCGACCACACGGCTAAGAGGTCATATGGGCTAGCATAGGATGTACTGGTGACGATTGATAAATTTACCTTCCCAGTTGATTTTGAGATCATGGATATCCTTGAAGATGAAGAGACGCCCATCATACTCGGCCGACCATTCTTGCTTACTAGTAAGTGCAATGTTGATACTAAAACAGGTACTCTAACCTTGAAATCTTTTGATGAGGAAATAACTTTAAAATTTTTGGACATCAAGAAGCATGGTAAAGAGGAAGACGATCGCTCTGCAGTTGGAGTGATCCAAATAGCGGGAAAAGGCAAATGTTCAAAACCACTTCCTAAAAAAGTCTCTGGTGTAACCTATCAGGTTGCAATATCTCAATCGTCTAGGGAAGATAGTAAGACTCCAAAATTCAGTCAAGGAGTCAAGAATAGAAAATTCGGGGATTTAATACACAAATTTGCTCTTATCTATGAACCTGATCGGTCCTCTATTACGGAAAGGTCAAGCAACAAAGTGTGGAAGCTGAAATACCCCCCATAACAATGGGGAGTGAACCATCAAGCCATGAGACGTTAAACAAAGTGTTGCATGGGAGGCAACCCACATTTTTAATGATTGAGCATTTTCTTTTTGTTGTTTATTTTGTTTCGTCTGCTGGTAATAAACAAGACCTTACAGGTGCAAGCTAGGATGTAACAATTAGTGTTGCATTACCCTCCGACTCCCCAGTAAGAATCTATGTGAGTTATGTCTCTCTCTCTCTCTCTCTCTCTCTCTCTCTCTCTCTCTCTCTCTTGTTTTAAAACATTGAGGCCAATGTTTAGTTCAAGTTTGGGGGAGGATTTAATATTTTGAGATTTCATTCTAAGTACTTTTTATCTGTGTTTTATGTGCTTTTGTTTAAAAACTGCTTTTAATTCTCCCCGAATGAGGATCGTAAAAAAATATCTTGTGAATATTATGATGTGTGAGGTAGTCAGGAAAGTATATAGAGTTGGAGGGAAGAGAAGTTGGAACTAGGGACTTTGGGAAAGTTGTAAAATCGAGGTATAACCTGAACACCCTAGATTCCTCGGAGTAAGGAAACGAGTCCAATGTGTAGATTTGTGCCATAGTACTTGGACTTGAGAAGTATTCCCCGATTAATTCATAGTTATAGTCCGACATGATTAAAAATAATTACATGTATAAGGTGGATTGAGAGAATGACTTATGGCACCAAAAAAAATGATGAATAAGGGCGGTAAAGACAACTGGTCCTTCTAAGCTGGGTAACCCTTACTAGGTTACTTAGCCTAATGGCGGTTGAATCTCATTGTCGTCTCTAAGTGGAATAATAAACTCCAATGCGTGAGAAAAAAAGAATAAAGGTGCCTCGAAAAAGTCTCGATAAAATCTTGTACATGTGAGGGAAAATGATCAAAAGTGCCTTAATCTGATTATCCAAATGAAAGGGGTAGAAAATCAAAGAAAAGATTTAAGCCCAAAGCGTAGTTGGAGAGGTAACCGAAAGGGGGATTTAGGAAAGTGGTTTTACCGCGTTATGTGTTTGTGTAATACCTTTGTTAACAGATGATTACTAAGAGAACTAGTTTTAGCCGATCAAAATAAAATCTCACGTATGAGTATTGACACGCCGTACCGTCACTAGTCTTTCATTTAATGTATACCATTTTCTGAAAAATTTATGTGCAGGCTTGTTTCTTGAGGTCAAGCAACAATTTAAGTTTGGGGGAGTTAATGTAATTTTAGAATTCTGAGATGTAGAATTTTTTGAAAGTCTTATTACTAATGACAAGGAATTTGAGTTTCCCGCAAATAAAGAATCTTGTGAAAAAGATTATTCTCGGATTATAGAGATACATCCTGAAAGTACTTCTCAGATTATTGAAACACAACCCAAGCCTAGGATAAGCAAGAGAATCCTAAAAACAAAAGCTCTAGGACCGAACAAAATCGATCCTCAACTTATTTCCTTTTATCTAGTTAAAGGACATTGTGAAAATTATGTTTAGAGCATTCCTATTATTCTTCGAGTAGATGATGATCGTAAAGCCTAAAAGGAAGAAGTGGCTTCAAGGGACTCTTATTTTGGAAGGACGCCATCTAAGATGAAATGGATTTAATTATGTCAAATCACACTTAGGAACTTGTTGATTTACCAAAGCGATCAAGGCCCATTGGATACAAGTGGGTGTTTAAAAATATGTATCATAGTGATGGTACTCTAAACACTTATAAAGACATATTAGTAGCAAAGGGATTTAGACAAAAGAAGGGTGTTTATTACTTTGACACATACACACCAGTGGTAAGGACAACAACAATTAGAGTACTGTTTGACTTAGCATCTTGAATGACCTCATAGTTCATGAAATGGATGTTAAAACATCATTCCTAAATGGAGATCTCGATGAGGAAATCTACATGGAAAAACCAGAAGGATATGTGCTCCCTAGAAATGAACAAAAGGTGTGTAAGCTTGTCAAATTCTTATATGGACTAAAATAAGCACCGAAACAATGACATCAAAAATTTGATTCTGTCATACTTTCAAATTTCTTTATTCCTAATTCTTGTGACAAGTGTTTATACACAAAGGTGCACAAGGACATTGTAATATTCCTTTGTCTCTATGTTGATGACATGTTGATAATTAGCAATGATATGAATGGAATTTTAGAGAGAAAGAGGTTTCTAACTTCCACATTCAAGATGAAAGATCTTGGACTAGTTGACACAATTTTAGGGATCAAATAAAAGAGAAATAGTGGGGGTTATGAAATTAGTCAAACACATTATATTGAAAAAAAAATCTCACCTATGCTTTAAAGAAGTAACTACTCCATTTGATCATGGCATCAAACTTCAAAAGAACAATGGAAGTGCAGTGACTGAATTACAATATGCAAGTGCAATAGGGTGTCTTATGTACTTAATGCAATGTACCAAACCCAATATATCATTTGGAGTTAGTAAAATGAGTAGATTTACTAGTAATCTAAATAATGAACATTGGAAGGCAATCACAAGAATTTTTGGCTATCTACTAAAAACCAAAAATCTTGGACTTCACTATGGTAGGTTCCCCGCCATACTAGAAGGATATATCGATGCGAGTTGGATAACTAATATGGGAGATTAGGAATCAACAACTGGGTGGATATTTATACTAGTTGGAGGAGAAATTTCTTGGAAGATAAAGAAACAAACAACCATTACTCAGCAAAGGAACTAAAGCGGATAAAGTGCCACATGGACAAATATGGTGATCCCAAGCATTATGCCACATGTCTCATCCAAACAACCCCTCGTCGGTGTTGCCACCAGTGACACCATCCAACTCTAGGACTGGGTCTGAGTGTGTGGGTGTAGAGGTGCTAGTGGTGGGTTATAGGCAGAACTTGAGCACTTAGGCACGACGCATCGGAGCAATCGAGCTATTCGCGGTGTTATACAGTGGCGCCGGGGAAATCAGGCTACTCGTGGCGCTTCGACGACCGTTATGAAGCGGCTTAATTTAAATTATTCCTCCTAGTTTTAGTCATTGTTTGAATTAAAAATGTGCAACACTTAATGAAGTGGTGCATAATGTAACCATAGGAAAACCATTGCAAACTTATGCTGAAAAAGTGTTGCTTTATCAAGAATTGAAACCTTGTGAAACAACACATGCATGGCCTATAAATACATTATTCAAAATTGGAAAATTATAACCAAAAAGTCGTGCATCCTCTTCACATAATTCCAAACACTCTTTCCTGCATTCGAATCTTCATCAGTCTTGTGCAGATTCGATTAGAGGACAGAATTATCCTGAGTATTCTTGTGTTTCAACTCTAAGACTATAAGAGAGTGCTTGAAATACTTTTAAGGAAAGTGACACGATTCACAATTCAGACCTGGATCCGTTCAAACTTAACGATTTATCTAACAAATAATGTCATAAGTATTGGATAATGATCTTAATGACTCATGAGAGAGTGCAATAAGTAGGAATGTTCAAAGGGTCTAACCAAGCAAGATTGAAAATGATTTTATCAAGTCTCTAGAAAGTATCGACCAAGAATTTCCTTCCATTGGAGCAAGTGAACTGAGCTCCAATAGTACCAATGTACATTAAATTATTTGAATATGTCTACCATTGAAACTTATTGCAATAAGTTTTGATGGGTGATAAGTTCCAAATTTACGTAAAATACAAAGGAGGTTATTAGCTTATTTTATAAGAAATCAATATAAAAAACTCCAATTTATCTATAAAAAGTAATAGAATACCAATTTGGAAACTTCTAGTATGTATTAACCAAAAATAGGTAAAAAAAATATTGGAAAACTATGAGGAAAAGCACAAAGGCCTAGATAGAGCAAGTCCCTACAATGCCAAGCTCGCAGGGCCATGATCATAGGCGAACCCATCGAACTCAGAAAGTCCAAAAGACTTCAAAGTTAAAGAAAAATTTAAGGCTAAGTTACTTCATTGTGAAGGAAGGGTTTGGTCGTTAATGGAAGATGGGCGGCTCACCCACTGCCGCATGGCGGCTAGGGCCAGCTGGCATTGCTTAGCCTAGAATAAAGTAGACTCTTTGATCGAAGGAACGATGCGCCCAACAAATACCCCTAATCAACAACTATAAATAGAGGTTTCTAGTTCAGTTCCAAGGGAGTTTCAGTTGATTGAAGTAGTATAGAATTGGAGTAGATTCACCTTGGTCTCTAACATGATAATAAGAGATAAATATGGAAGGCTTGAGCACTGCTCATGTGACAGTGAAGATAAACTTCCAAGCTCATATTCACGGGATTACTAGTACAACTACGATGATTAAGCAAAGCTAAAAATATCTTTGTTGGGGGTAGATATAGTCATTATATTTTTGTATTAAATAGGTCATGATATGTTATGTAACTCTACTCAAACTTTAATATTGATGGAATCATTACTCTTAATGCCTATTTTATATTTTCTTCCTATAACTTGTTTTCATAGTGTGACTTAATTGACATTCGTAAGATGTTTGTCATTACTAGATCCAGGTTTTTTATCTATTGGATACTAATGATGAGACTTAGGGTTTGGTTTAATATCCACACATATTATAACATGATCGGTGTAGACTATTGCTGCTTTATAACTATTGGAACTTAATGCTTTGCATTGGTTAATAGACTGAGATATCGACTATTAGGCAAAGCAATGATCTCACGAAATTAAGACCAACAGGAGATACAAATGAGAGCAATAAAAGGTAATATTAATCACTGAGTATAGAAGCATATTACCGACCTAAGGTTATGCATGATTAATATATAATGATGAAATTACCCCTAATAAGTTTTCTCACTATTAACACTGAAATCCTCATTTACTTTCTATCATTTATTTTTATGTCATTTGCTTTCACGCATCAAAACAATTATAACACTTTTTTCTACTTAGAATCATAAAAATTGTTAAACAGTATTTGAACACTACAAGTTTCTATGGATACGATAATAATAAAACTTACTTTTGTGCTCACAACAATGGGGAATGTTTGCTACTTTTATCATGAGCACCTAAAATAACAAGGAAAAGCTATAAAAGGAGAACTTCTACAACATTTTGAAGCTGCTAATTTACTACTCACCACTTGCTCATTGCTAGTTCACTCAGAAAGAAATACACGCTTGATTCATAAAAGTGAAAATATCACAAAGATCTTATTCATTTGATCTCTCATGAAACTGTATAGTTTTTGTTGCTGTACTTAATCTTAAGTGTAAACATCACAGTTGTGATACAGCTTATTAGAAGCATTCAAACACTTGTTAGTTTACATTAATTTGTAAGAAGTTCCTTAAGAAGACCAAGGTGTGGTCAGTAGTTCTTAAGAAGACTAAGATAGTTGTTCTTAGTGCTTTCTATTGTAATCAGTTGATCAATAGTAGATTAAGTCCTTGTGGAGAAAGGCAAATCATCTTTGATAAGGTGGACTGGAGTAGTTGAGTTCAACGAACCAGGATAAAAATCTTGAGTTGTTTTTACTGCCATATTTCTTAAAACTCTTATTCAACCCCCCCCCCCATTCTAAGTGTTTTTCTCACCTTCAGTTGGCATCAGAGCTCCGGTTCTGTTTGTGCTATCACTTAACCGTGACCAAAAAAGATCCAGTGGGAAAAAATCTTGACACTCTTGGTTGATATACATTATGGCTGCTGAAACTTCAACACCCAACAACAACAAATATGAAGAAAGAGTCAGCACAAAACCTCCCATGTTTGATGGAGAGAAATTTAATTATTGGAAAGATAGACTGGAAAGTTTCTTTCTAGGATTTGATGCTGATCTTTGGGACTTAGTTATTGATGGATATGTTCATCCCACTGATGGGAATGGCAAGAAAGTTGACAGAAAATCAATGATTGAGGAGCAAAAGAAGGAATTCATAAATCACCACAAGGCTAGAACTATCTTGCTAAATGCTATATCTCATACTGAGTATGAGAAAATAACCAACAGAGAAACTGCCTTTGATATATTTGAATCCCTGAAGATGACTCATGAAGGGAACTCTCAAGTTAAAGAAACCAAGGCTCTGGCGCTGATCCAGAAGTATGAAGCTTTCAAGATGGAAGAATATGAATCCATTGAAGCCATGTTTTCCAGATTCCAGATTCTCACTACTGGCCTAAAGGTTCTGGACAAGGGTTACTCTACAGCAGATCATGTCAAGAAAATAATCAAAAGCTTGCCAACCAGATGGAGACCCATGGTCACTGCTCTGAAGCTGGCAAAGGATATGAACAAGATTACGCTGGAGGAACTAATCAGTTCTCTAAGGAGTCATGAGATTAAACTAGAGGAAGATGAGCCTCTAAAGAAAGGTAAGTCAATTGCTTTAAAATCTAATAAATCTGTTAAAGCATTGCAGGTAATAGAAGAAAGCTCTGAAGAGTCTGCTTCTGAAGATGAAGAAGAACTATCCTTGCTGTTCAGAAGAATCAACAAACTCTGGAAGAATAAGCAAAGGAAGTTCAAGAACTTTAGAAAACCATATCAACACAAAGAATCTTCTGGGCACAGAAGATCTGGAGAACACTCTGGATACAGAAGATCTGGAGAAGCCTCTGGACACAGATGATCTGGAAAAAGAGAGGTTGTTTGCTATGAATGCAAAGAACCTGGGCACTACAAGAGTGAATGTCCAAAGCTTCAGAAGGAGAACCCAAAAAGAAAGTCAGATCACAAAAAGAAAGTTCTAATGGCTACCTGGGATGACTCAGATGCATCTGATTCGTCATCAGAGTCAAAAGAGGAATGTGCAAATGTAGCATTCATGGCTGACATTGAAGACAGTGTTGAATCATCTGGATCAGAATCTGAATCTGATTCTGAGGAGGTATTTGCTGAACTTTCTAGACAGGAACTTGTTGAAAGTCTATCTGATATTCTTGAAAACTATAGCAAAGTTAAACTCAAATACAAAACGCTTCTAAAGCATATTGAATTTGAGAGTAACAAGTTTGAATCAGAGATAGCTGAACTAAAAGCTGAAAATCTTCAATTGAAAAATAATTTAGAATCTGCTCAACTAAACTCTGATTCAAAATCTGAACCATGCTCTAAAAATATTTTACAAGAGTATGACTATAGTTTCAGGAAGTTTCTAACTAAAAGCCTAGATAGAAGCAAAATGGCTTCAATGATCTATGGTATTAGCAGAAACTATAGAAAAGGTGTTGGATATAAATCTTTCTCTTATGAAGATTCAAATCCAAAATCTGTAGATAAACTGGATATCAAGTATCCTCCTTTGTATTCTCAGTTTAGATTTGGTCACTTAAATGATATTAAACACACAAGTTCTAATCAGAACAAACCTGTATTTAATAAATCTAAAGCTAATCAGAACAAGTCTTATGTTGAAAGACAGAAGTTCAGAAAAAGCTTTAAGGCAACTAACTAAAAAGCACCCAAGAAAATCTGGGTACCTAAGGATAAGATAATCTATGTTGCAGACATCCTTAGCAGCAAAGTCAAGACTCCAGTCATGGTACCTGGACTCTGGATGCTCACGACATATGATGGGAAAAAGGTCTATGTTCCAAAGTCCGGAGCTTAGATCTGGAGGAGATGTCAAGTTTGGAGGGAATCAGAAGGGCAAGATAATTGGCTTTGGAAACATAGGCAATGGTAAACTTCCTTCCATAACTAATGTCTTGCTTGTTGAAGGATTAGCTCATAATCTATTGTCCATAAGTCAATTAAGTGACAATGGTTATGACATAATCTTTAATCAAAAGTGTTGTAAAGCTGTTAGTCAAAAGGATGGCTCCATCCTCTTTAATGGTAAAAGGAAAAATAACATTTATAAAATTAGTCTTTCAGAACTTAAGGTTCAGAATGTTAAATGCCTTATGTCTGTTAATGAGGAGCAATTGGTCTGGCACAAAAGATTGGGTCATATTAATATGAGACGTATATCTCAGATTAATAAGCTTAATCTGGTCAGAGGACTTCCTAATCTGAAGTTCAACTCAGATGCTCTTTTTGAAGCATGTCAGAAAGGAAAATTTTCAACTTCAAAACCATTAGAGTTACTTCACATTGATATGTTTGGACCAGTGAAAACTGCATCCATCAGAGGCAAAAAGTATGGATTAGTCATCGTTGCTGACTACAGCAGATGGACATGGGTAAAATTCCTAAAACACAAGGATGAGTCACATTTTATATTCTTTGACTTCTGCAAACAAGTCCAAACTGAAAAAGATTTCAAAATTGTTAAAGTCAGAAGTGATCATGGTGGTGAATTTGAAAACAAACATTTTGAAAAATATTTTAATGAAAATGGCATTGCTCATGATTTCTCCTGTCCTAGAACTCCACAACAGAATGGAGTTGTAGAGAGGAAAAATAGAACTTTGCAAGAGATGGCCAGAACCATGATCAATGAGAGTAACATGGCAAAACATTTTTGGGCAGAGGCAATTAACACAGCATGTTACATTCAGAACAGAGTGTCAATTAGACCTCTTCTGGAAAAGACTCCTTATGAATTGTGGAGGAATAGAAAGCCAAACATTTCTTATTTCCATCCTTTTGGATGTATTTGTTTTATGCTGAACACTAAAGAGAATCTTAACAAGTTTGATTCTAAAGCACAAAAGTGTTTCATGCTTGGATATTCTGAACGCTCTAAAGGCTACAGAGTATACAATACTGAGACACAGATTGTGGAGGAATCTATACATGTTAGATTTGATGATAAGCTTGGCAATCAAAAGCCAAAGCAGATTGAAAACTCTGTAGATGGAGAAGTTATTCTCTTAGAATCTGAGAAGTCAGAGGTAGAGAAAGCTCAAGAAGAAGCTACGCCATATGCAACTCCATTGGCTGCTCAGATGAATAACATGAACATTTCTGAAGAACCAACAGTTAAAGGATCATCTAGAATCAAAGCTTCTCATCCAGAAGAAATGATTATTGGGAAGAAAGATGACCCTATAAGAACAAGGTCATTTATCAGATCATCTGCAACATCACTTCTTGGGTTGGTGTCTATTATTGAACAAACATTTGTGGATGAGGCTCTGAGTGACAACGATTGGATACTTGCAATGCAAGATGAGCTTAATCAATTTACAAGAAATGATGTGTGGGATCTGGTTCCTAGACCAAAAGGTTTCAACATTATTGGAACAAAGTGGGTATTCAGAAATAAACTAAATGAGCAAGGAGAAGTTGTTAGGAACAAAGCAAGGTTAGTAGCTCAAGTTACAATCAACAAGAAGGAATTGATTACACTGAAGCTTATGCTCCTGTGGCAAGGTTAGAATCTATACGCCTTTTTATTTCATTTGCTGCACAGCATAACATCACTCTATATCAGATGGATGTTAAGAGTGCCTTCTTAAATGGCATTATAAAAGAAGTTTATGTCCATCAACCTCCTGGTTTTGAAAGTGATAAATTTCCAGATCATGTTTTCAAACTCAAAAAATCTCTTTATGGTTTGAAATAAGCTTCCAGAGCTTGGTATGAAAGATTAAGTAATTTTCTCCTAGAAAAGAACTTTATCAGAGGCAAAATGGACACAACTCTTTTCTGTAAAACATTTAAGAAAGATTTACTAGTTTGTCAAATTTATGTGGATGATATTATTTTTGGATCTACCAATATTATGCTGGGAAAGGAATTTGCTTTGTCTATGCAGGCTGAATTTGAAATGAGCATGATGGGAGAACTTAGATTCTTTCTGGGAATCCAAGTAAATTAGACTCCAGAATGCACATACATCCATCAGACTAAATATGTCAAAGAGCTTCTGAAGAAATTCAATCTGAATGAAAGCAAATTGGCAAAGACTCCAATGCATCCTACAAGCACACTTGGTAAGTAAGAAAGTTGATCAAAATCTTTACAGAGGTATGATTGGATCTCTCTTATATTTAACTGCTTCAAGACCTGATATTTTATTCAGTGTGCGTCTGTGTGCTAGATTCCAATCAGATCCTAGAGAATCTCACTTAACAACTATTAAGAGGATTCTAAGGTATCTGAAAGGTACTACTAATGTGGGTCTGTGTTACAGAAGATCTGATGAGTATAAATTAGTTGGATTATGTGATGCTGACTATGCTGGAGATAGAGTAGAACGTAAAAGTACTTCTGGAAGCTGTCAATTTCTTGGAAGTCATTTGATCTCTTGGTTCAGCAAGAAGCAACCTACAATTGCACTTTCAACAACATAGGCAGAATATATTGTTGCTGCTAGTTGTAGCACCCAGATGCTCTGGATGAAAAGTCAACTGGAAGATTATCAGATTTTTGAGAGTAACATTTCTATCTTCTGTGATAATACTTCTGCTATATGCTTATCTAAAAACCCCATTTTACACTCTAAAGCTAAGCATATAGAGATTAAACATCATTTCATCAGAGACTATGTTCAGAAGGGAATTATCAATTTAAACTTTGTGGATACAGATCATCAGTGGGCTGATATCTTTACAAAACCCCTTGCTGAAGATAGATTTAAATTTATTCTGAAAAATATAAGTATGGACTTCTGTCCAGAATAACATATTCATCAGATGAAATTTTTTCTCAGATGATAAATGTCTAAACTCTGAAGTATGTCTTCTTTTCACTTCCGTGTTTATTTATTTGTGTGTAAATCTGAACTAACAAAGCTCAAAGGATCTGAACATTGCCTAACGTTTCATTTCTCAAAGAGTTTCAGAGGCACATGCAAGCAAACACGTGTAGCTCAGAATCCGGAAAGGTAGAGTGCACCATACTGAAGTGACGTTTGAGGTATTGCTTTGAAAATCCAAAATCTCTTGATTCCCCCCCCCCTTCTGTCAGAATCTTAAATGCTTGATATGATTTTATTCCTTGCATTAATTGCTTGATATGATTATGTTTCACTTTATTCAATGCTTATGTATAAGCGTGAGATCTTATGTCCTTTTGCATGCCCTAAATTGCTCTATAAAATCTCACAACACTTCACAAATCACACTTTACACTCTTTTCACTTCTCATATGCATTTCTGTCTTCTCTATTGTTTCCCTCTCATTTCAAAACCCAAAACCTCTCGTAAACCCAGACGCATCTCAAGAACATCAATGGCTTCACCATCTTCAACATCTACTCAGATGCAAACCTCAATTGTTGCTGCATCATCCCCAAATGCTGCCACTTCATCTCAAACTGTTGTTGTGTACAAGGCACATGTGAGAACTCTTCTCACTCCAATCAATGATCTTGAGGTTCTGTGTGAGAACTTTGTGGATTTTGAATCCATCAAAGAAAATGGTTTTGATCTATATTCAACCATCAAAACTCAGAACTGGGAAAAGTATTTTGACAGGATGATGGGTCCTGTTTATCTAACATTGGTGAAGGAATTCTGGATACACGCTCAAGTTTGTCCTAAGTTCATTCATTCTTCTGTTCTTGGGAAGGAAATTGTTATCACTGAAAAATTAATCAGACAACTACTTGAGTATAAGGAAACTGATGGAATCACAAGTATGGCTACTGATCGTGTGGATTTGGCTGACATTTTTCAAGAAGTTTGTGTTTCTGGGGAACCATCCAACAAGGTCAGAGATCTGAAGCCTGTTTACAGAATCTGGGCTAAGATTTTCATGAGTTCTATCTTTCACAGGAAATCTTCTAACTCACCAGATTATGTCAACTCAGAACAAATGTACTTCATGTTTTGTATGAGTAAAGGCAAGAAGGTGGATCTGCCTTATCTTCTGTTCAGTCATCTTTTGAACCATATCAAAGAAACAAGAGAAGAAGTAAGGGTTAAAGCTGGAAAGATCAGAAATTAGATCCCTATTGGAAGACTGATATCAGACATTTTAACAGAGAATGGTCTTGTGAAGCATCTATCTGATGCTGGAGTGACAGATGATTTGTCCTATGTTGTAGGATCTGTCATCAATGGGAACACTCTGAAAAGAATGAAGGTCATTTCAGAGCTTGTTGGAAAACCCAAGAAATTTAACTCTGAAGAAGTCAGCAGAAGGAGAATTCCTTTAGCAGATTTTCCTATGTTTAGTGTTGATGAACCTAGGAACATCATTCTGACATTCATTTCTGATTGTTTAAAGAATGGTATCCCTCTGCCTGCTAACATAGTTCAGAAGGAAGGAGAAATACTGCCAAATCTTCTGAGAGAAAGGCGCAAGAAGAGGAAAGTTGAGGAAGGATCTGTTGCACAGCCCAAGAGGAAAGCCTCTGATGCTGCTGACAAACTTGAGAAGGACAAGAAGCAGAAGGAAAATCCTCCAGAAGCTACCGTGGAAGAAATTAGAGAAACAATTCAACAGGTATTCACATCTGATCCCAAAACATCTGTACCTTCACCCTCACCTTCACCTCCACCATCTCCTCCTCAACCATCTGAACCTCATTCATCTGAACCTATTTCATCTCCTCACAAACATTCTCAACCATCTTCTGTTCAACTACCATCTGAACCCCCTCAACAGAAATCTTCTGAACAACAACCCCCTCAACAAACACAATATGAACCACAAAAACAACAATCCTCTGAACAACAAACACAATCTGAACCACAAAAACAATCTGAACCACTCTCTTCTACTCAACCACCAGAAGAACCAATCATCCAAAATCCTGAACCATCTGTCCAACAACCATCTGAAGAAATTCTGGATGTGCAACCTATTGCAACCATGTATGTCCTCTCTTCAACTTCATGTCATTCAACTGAATCATCTGATTCTGATGAATCTGAAGTCCCCACCCCAACTAGCCTACATATCCCTGATCTTTATAAACCACTACCATCTGATCTACCTGCATCTGACAACCCTCTTCGCTTCAAATTCAACTTCACAGATTTTATACCACCCTCATCTGATGTTATTACATCAACACCATCTGATGGTGACACCTCTACTCCTCAACTCACCATACCACAAACATCCATACCACAACCATCTGAACCACAACCATCTGAACAACCACCATCTGAACAACCTTCATATGATCACCCACCTCCTGAACAAAACCAAACACCTCCTGAACCATCACAAAATGTCACCATAGAAGACTTTCTGAACCCCAAACCCAGATCAGATGTTTCTACTCTGTTCAAGAATTTCAAGAAGGAAATACGTATGGGGATTGATTCTGTGAAGAAAGAGTGCATGGCTAGTATGGATCCTGCTGAATCTGAAGCTTCTTGGAACAGATTCATCTCAAAGTTCAACTCTGCTGCATCTGACCTCAGAACACTCTGTGCTGATGATGCAAAGGCAAAGTTTGCTGAAATGGTCAGACAGACTCTGCTGAGCATTATCACAACCCCAGTGCTTCTTCTGGAAGATGCTCCTGCTGAAGATTCTGCAATGATAGAAGATACTGCTGCATCTGACATGGAGATTGATCATCCAATGGCAACTGCATCTGCTTCTGAACCCTCTGCATCTGAGATGAAGACTGAGATTCCAGATGTTGTCCAAGAAGTCAAGGAAATCAGAACATGGATGAAAAAACAGGAACAGACTACTGAAGAGATCAAGACTTGGATGGCCAAGCAAGAAGAGTCCACTGCTAAGATTACGGATCTTCTGACCTTGATTGCTTCTCGCCAGCCCTAGTTTTCTTTTCCATGTCTTTGCATTCTTGTTTTGCACTTGTTTTCTGTTGTTCTATTTTCTGTCATCTGCTGTATGAACATCTAATCTTTTTGTTCTGTTTGAATCTGAATGAATCTAGCTGTTATGCTTTTCATTTATGTGTTGTGTTTTTCTCTTCTTCTGTTATCTTTTCTGTCCTTAAAATTCTTTTTGATTATGACAAAAAGGGGGAGAAAGAGAATTTGATTGTTCGAACCATAAGCAATACTAAAATGAAATTCAGACATTGTGTTAATGTAACATTGAATCTTAAGACTTTCAGATCTTACTATTTCATCTGACAAAAATGATCTGAAGTTACCCTGAGAATTACCCAACCAGACTCTGATCCTTGAAGAAAATTTGACTCTGATTCTGGAAGATATACCAGAACTCTTAAATTGAAGGAAATCATCAGACTCTGATTCTAGAAAGCATAAAAAGGATTTCTACCAGGTTCGGAAATATACTCAAGCAAAAAGGGAAGTGTTCTCTTCTATTAGAGTATTCATTTCAGGGGGAGATTCTTAATCTCAGGGGGAGTTATATATTTTATTTCTCTTTATTGAACAAAATTCCCTATGTTTTATCATCATAAAAAAGGGGGAGATTGTTAGAACACAGATTGGTGTTTCTTATATCTCTATGTTTTGATGATAACTTTTATGGAATTTTGTAGTAAGAAAATATACACTCTAAAGTTTATTCAAAGTATTATTGTTTCAGGTATAAAATTAAATACTCTTAAATAAGCAAAATACATAAGTACAAGAAACTATGCAAAGCTCTGAAGCATCAGATGCAAGACTATCAGAAGATTCTGAAGCGCTGCCAGAAGAATATGAAGCAGAAGCTGTAGAATAATCTGAAGTGTTGCTGAAAGAATAGTTGAAAGCTTTGATCAAATCAGACTCTGAAGTTCATTTCACTGCAAGAACAGAGGCTCTGATCATCAGAATCTAATCAAATAAAATTCACACTCAAGCACATACTGCTGCACACTCTGATGAAGACTCTGATCAAGATTGAGACTCTGATATATTAAGATCTGATCATCTATCAAGGCTCTGATCATCTCATTCTGATCATCTTAAAATATTTCATTCCTTTAAGCGTGCTACATGTTTTGAAGTGCAGATTATGAAGACTTCATCCTGAAGGAAGCTTGTTGAAGAAGCTGTAAAACTTGATTGGACGTGGTGCTACTTCCAAAGTAAACCAACAACTATTTTGTCCAAAGAAGTGACATGGTGCAAATCCCAAAGCTTTTACAACCATACCTTTCCTGCAGAAAGCATATCTCTGCCCATACTTTTTGGTAATGAAAAGTCTTATAATCTAATATTATATACAACTGCACATCACTCAAAGCAATTTGGAAAAGCTATAAAAGGAGAACTTCTACAACATTTTGAAGCTGCTAATTTACTACTCACCACTTGCTCATTGCTAGTTCACTCAGAAAGAAATACACGCTTGATTCATAAAAGTGAAAATCTCACAAAGATCTTATTCATTTGATCTCTCATAAAACTGTATAGTTTTTGTTGTTGTACTTAATCTTAAGTGTAAACATCACAGTTGTGATACAGCTTATTAGAAGCATTCAAACACTTGTTAGTTTACATTAATTTGTAAGAAGTTCCTTAAGAAGACCAAGGTGTGGTCAGTAGCTCTTAAGAAGACTAAGACAGTTGTTCTTAGTGCTTTCTATTGTAATCAGTTGATCAATAGTGGATTAAGTCCTTGTGGAGAAAGGCAAATCATCTTTGATAAGGTGGACTTGAGTAGTTGAGTTCAACGAACCAGGATAAAAATCTTGAGTTGTTTTTACTGCCGATTTCTTAAAACTCTTATTCAACCCCTCCCCCCCCCCCCCTTCTAAGTGTTTTTCTCACCTTCAAGTTCTAGAGAATAAAGGGTTAAGATTACATATGTTCGAGTTATCCAAGATATGTACGAAAAGGTATCGAGTAGTGTGCGGATACAAGGTGGAGAGACAGACGATTTCCCCATTCCAATAGGTTTGCATCAAGGTTAAACCATAAGTCGAAACCTTTTTACCTTAATTTTGGTTGTACTCAAAAAACATATCCAAAAGCTAGCATTGGGATGCATGCTTTTTGTAGATGATATTGTCCTTCTTAGACAGTCATAGGAGGATTTATATGAGAGGTTTAAGACTGAGATACTAGTTGATTTACACAAGATGAAATGGATTCTTATTTTGGAAGGACGCCATCCAAGATGAAATGGATTTAATTATGTCAAATCACACTTGGGAACTTGTTGATTTACCAAAGCGATCAAGGCCCATTGGATCCAAGTGGGTGTTTAAAAATTTGTATCATAGTGATGGTACTCTAAACACTTATAAAGACATATTAGTAGCAAAGGGATTTAGACAAAATAAGGGTGTTGATTACTTTGACACATACACGCCAGTGGTAAGGACAACAACAATTAGAGTATTGTTTGACTTAGCATCTTGAGTGACCTTATAATTTATGAAATGGATGTTAAAACATCATTCCTAAATGGAGATCTCGATGAGGAAATCTACATGGAAAAACCAGAAGGCTATGTGCTCCCTAGAAATGAACAAAAGGTGTGTAAGCTTGTCAAATTCTTATATGGACTAAAATAAGCACCGAAACATTGACATCAAAAATTTGATTCTGTCATACTTTAAAATTTCTTTATTCCCAATTCTTGCGATAAGTTTTATACACAAAGGTGCACAAGGACATTGTAATATTCCTTTGTCTCATATTGATGACATGTTGATAATTAGCAATGATATGAATGGAATTTTAGAGAGAAAGAGGTTTCTAACTTCCACATTCAAGATGATAGATCTTGGACTAGTTGACATAATTTTAGGGATCAAATAAAAGAGAAATAATGGGGGTTATGAAATTAGTCAAACACATTATATTAAAAAAAATTCTCGATAAGTTCAAACACCTATGCTTTAAAGAAGTAACTACTCCATTTGATCATGGCATCAAACTTCAAAAGAACAATGGAAGTGCAATGACTAAATTAGAATATGCAAGTGCAATAGGTTGCCTTATGTATTTAATGCAATGTACCAAACCCAATATATCATTTAGAGTTAGTAAAATGAGTAGATTTACTAGTAATCTAAATAATGAACATTGGAAGGCAATCACAAGAATTTTTGGCTATCTACTAACAACCAAAGATCTTGGACTTCACTATGGTAGGTTCCCCGCCATACTAGAAGGATATATCGACGCGAGTTGGATAACTAATATGGGATATTAGAAATCAACAACTGGGTGGATATTTATACTAGCTGGAGGAGAAATTTCTTAGAAAAGAAAGAAACAAACAACCATTACTTAGAAAAGGAACTAAAGAGGATAAAGTGCTACATGGACAAATATGGTAATCCCAAGCATTATGCCACATGTCTCATCCAAACAACCCCTCGTCGGTGTTGCCACCAGTGACACCATCCAGCTCTAGGACAGGGTCTGAGTGTATGGGTGTAGAGGTGTTAGTGGTGGGTTGTAGGCGGAACTTGAGCACTTAGGCACGACGCATCAGAGCACTCAGGCTATTCGCGGTGTCATACAGTGGCGCCAGGGCAATCAGGCTACTTGTGGTGCTTCGACAACCGTCATGAAGCGGCTTAATTTAAATTATTCCTCCTAGTTTTATTTATTGTTGGAATTAAAAATATGCAACACTTAATGAAGTGGTGCATAATGTAACCATAGGAAAACCATTGCAAACTTATGCTGAAAAAGTGTTGCTTTATCAAGAATTGTAACCTTGTGAAACAACACATGCATGACCTATAAATACATTATTCAAAATTGGAAAATTATAACCAAAAATTCGTGCATCGTCTTCACATAATTCCAAACACTCTTCTCTGTATTCGAATCTTCATCAGTCTTGTGCAAATTCGATTAGAGGACTGAATTATCCTGGGTATTCTTGTGTTTCAACTCTAAGACTATAAGAGAGTGCTTGAAATACTTTTAAGGAAAGTGACATGATTCACAATTCAGACCTGGATCCGTTCAAACTTAACGATTTATTTAACAAATAATGTCATAAGTATTGGATAATGATCTTAATGACTCATGAGAGAGTGCAACAAGTAGGAATGTTCAAAGGGTCTAACCAAGCATGATTGAAAATGACTTTATCAAGTCTCTAGAAAGTATCGACCAAGAATTTCCTTCCATTGGAGCAAGTGAACTGAGCTCCAATAGTACTAATGTACATTAAATTATTTAAATATGTCTACCATTAAAACTTATCGCAATAAGTTTTGATGGGTGATAAGTTCCAAATTTATGTAAAATACAAAGGAGGTTATTAGCTTATTGTATAAGAAATCAATATAAAAAACTCCAATTTATCTATAAAAAGTAATAGAATACCAATTTAGAAACTTCTAGTATGTATTAACCAAAAATAGGTAAAACAAATACTGGAAAACCATGAGGAAAAGTACAAAGGCCTAGCTAGAGCAAGTCCCTACAATGCCAAGCTCGCAGGGCCATGATCATAGGCGAACCCAGCGAACTCAGAAAGTCCAAAAGACTTCAAAGTTAAATAAAAATTTAAGGCTAAGGTACTTCATTGTGAACAAAGGGTTTTGATTGTTAATGGAAGATGGGCGGCTCACCCACTGCAGCATGGCGGCTAGGGCCAGGTGGCATTGTTTAGCCTAGAATAAAGTAGACTCTTTGATCGAAGGAACAATGCGCCCAACGAATACCCCTAATCAACAACTATAACTAGAGGTTTCTAGTTCAGTTCCAAGGGAGTTTCAGTTGATTGAGGTAGTATAGAATTGGATTAGATTCACCTTGGTCGGTAACATGATAATAAGAGACAGATATTGAAGGCATGAGCACTGCTCATGTGACAGTGAAGATAAACTTCCAAGCTCATATTCACAGGATTACTAGTACAACTATGATGATTAAGCAAAGCTAAAAATATCTTTGTTGAGGGTAGATATAGTCATTATATTTGTGTATTAAATAGGTCATGACATTTTATGTAACTCTTCTCAAACTTTAATATTGATGGAATCATTACTCTTAATGCCTATTTTAGATTTTCTACCTATAACTTGTTTTCATAGTGTGACTTAATTGACATTCGAAAGATGTTTGTCATTACTAGATCCAGATTTTTTATCTATTGAATACTAATGATAAGACTTAGGGTTAGGTTTAATATGCACACGTATTATAACATGATCGGTGTAGACTATTGTTGCTTTATAACTATTGGAACTTAATGCTTTGCATTGGTTAATAGACTGAGATATCGACTATTAGGTAAAGCAATGATCTCATGAAATTAAGACCGTCAGGAGATACAAATGAGAGCAATAAAAGGTAATATTAATCACTGAGTAGAGAAGCATATTACCGACCTAAGGTTATGCATGACAAATATATAATGATGAAATTACCCCTAATAAGTTTTCTCACTATTAACACTGAAATCCTCATTTACTTTCTATCATTTATTTTTATGTCATTTACTTTCACGCATCAAAACAATTATAACACTTTTTTCTACTTAGAATCATAAAAATTGTTGAACAGTATTTGAACACTACAAGTTTCTATGGATACGATAATACTAAAACTTACTTTTGTGCTCACAACAATGGGAGGGTGTTTGCTACTTTTATCATGAACACCTAAAATAACAAGGAAACTTCCCATAATTAACCAATGTTTAGGAAATATTTGTTGAAGATAGTTGATTGAATGGAGACTAAGAAGAGAGAATTAAGTCGCTAAGAATTTATTTGGTTTTATGTCTAGAAGGTTGACCATGGAAGTGATGTATCTACTATGACGTCTGATGGAGTATTATCAGATGGACCAACAAGACTTAAACTTAATTTTTATTGAATTGGAGAATGCATATGATAGAGTACATATATAGATTTTGTTGAAAGTTCTAGAGAAGAAAGGGTTAAGATTACATATGTTCGAGTTATCCAAGATATGCACGAAAAGGTATCGAGTAGTGTGCGGATACAAGGTGAAGAGACAGACGATTTCACCATTCCAATAGGTTTGCATCAAGGTTAAACCATAAGTCGAAACCTTTTTACCTTAATTTTGGTTGTACTCACGAAACATATCCAAAAGCTAGCATTGGGATGCATGCTTTTTGTAGATGATATTGTCCTTCTTAAACAGTCATAGGAGGATTTATATGAGAGGTTTGAGACTGAGATACTAGTTTTGAAAACGCATGGTTTTCACCTAAGAAGAAGTAAGACAGAGTATATGAAATGTAAGTTCAACAAAAGAAGAAATGTTTCTAACCTATAGGTGAAAGTTAGAGACCATATCATCTCACAAGTCACACAGTTTAAAGATCTTGAATTTGTAATGCTATATGATGGAGAAATTGAAGGGGGGGGGGGGGGGGTAAACCATCAAATTCAAGCATTGTGGCTAAAATGGGGGAGGGCTTCAAGGGTTTTATGTGACGCAAAGGTACTGCTTCAGTTGAAGGAAAATTTTTATCAAGCTGCAGTAGGACCTGTGATGTTGTACGAGATAAAATGTTGGCTGATTAAGAATCAACACAAGAAAAAAGTAAGTGTAGCATAAATGAGGATGTTGTGTTTGGATGTGTAGTAAGACTAGAAAAGAAAGTAATATAAATGAAAATATTAGAGAAAGTGTTACGGTAGCACCTATAGTAGAGAAGATGGTGGAAAATATTTGTTGGTTTGCGCATATAGAGAGAAAACATGTAGATTTTGTAGCAAAAAAAATAGATCATATGGAGAGAAGTCAAACAACTAAAGGAATATGAAGACCTAGAAAGACTATAAAAGAAGTTACTAAAAAAGTTCTAGAGATTAATAATTTGGGTAGAAGTATGATTCTAGACAGAGGATTATGAAAAAAGTTGATCCATGTACCTAGCAACACTTAATGAGATAAAATTTGATTGATATTGTTGTAGAGTTGAGTTAAATCGATAATTTCGTTTTATTAACATGTGAATTGCTAGCACATATGATTGACATATGACAAGTTGTTGCACCAACATTAAAGCTGAAAGACATCAAATACGTGTTTGGCGCTAGAGAAAACTTGTTACGTTTTGCTACTTCCCATAATTAACCAATGTTTAGGAAATATTTGTTGAAGATAGTTGATTGAATGGAGACTAAGAAGAGAGAATTAAGTCGCTAAGAATTTATTTGGTTTTATGTCTAGAAGGTTGACCATGGAAGTGATGTATCTACTATGACGTCTAATGGAGTATTATCAGATGGACCAACAAGACTTAAACTTAATTTTTATTGAATTGGAGAATGCATATGATAGAGTACATATATAGATTTTGTTGAAAGTTCTAGAGAAGAAAGGGTTAAGATTACATATGTTCGAGTTATCCAAGATATGCACGAAAAGGTATCGAGTAGTGTGCGGATACAAGGTGAAGAGACAGACGATTTCACCATTCCAATAGGTTTGCATCAAGGTTAAACCATAAGTCGAAACCTTTTTACCTTAATTTTGGTTGTACTCACGAAACATATCCAAAAGCTAGCATTGGGATGCATGCTTTTTGTAGATGATATTGTCCTTCTTAAACAGTCATAGGAGGATTTATATGAGAGGTTTGAGACTGAGATACTAGTTTTGAAAACGCATGGTTTTCACCTAAGAAGAAGTAAGACAGAGTATATGAAATGTAAGTTCAACAAAAGAAGAAATGTTTCTAACCTATAGGTGAAAGTTAGAGACCATATCATCTCACAAGTCACACAGTTTAAAGATCTTGAATTTGTAATGCTATATGATGGAGAAATTGAAGGGGGGGGGGGGGGGGGTAAACCATCAAATTCAAGCATTGTGGCTAAAATGGGGGAGGGCTTCAAGGGTTTTATGTGACGCAAAGGTACTGCTTCAGTTGAAGGAAAATTTTTATCAAGCTGCAGTAGGACCTGTGATGTTGTACGAGATAAAATGTTGGCTGATTAAGAATCAACACAAGAAAAAAGTAAGTGTAGCATAAATGAGGATGTTGTGTTTGGATGTGTAGTAAGACTAGAAAAGAAAGTAATATAAATGAAAATATTAGAGAAAGTGTTACGGTAGCACCTATAGTAGAGAAGATGGTGGAAAATATTTGTTGGTTTGCGCATATAGAGAGAAAACATGTAGATTTTGTAGCAAAAAAAATAGATCATATGGAGAGAAGTCAAACAACTAAAGGAATATGAAGACCTAGAAAGACTATAAAAGAAGTTACTAAAAAAGTTCTCGAGATTAATAATTTGGGTAGAAGTATGATTCTAGACAGAGGATTATGAAAAAGTTGATCCATGTACCTAGCAACACTTAATGAGATAAAATTTGATTGATATTGTTGTAGAGTTGAGTTAAATCGATAATTTCGTTTTATTAACATGTGAATTGCTAGCATATATGATTGACATATGACAAGTTGTTGCACCAACATTAAAGCTGAAAGACATCAAATACGTGTTTGGCGCTAGAGAAAACTTGTTACGTTTTGCTACTTCGTCGGTGATGAATCACCCACCATTCTCTCTCTCTCTCTCTCTCTCTCTCTCTCTCTCTCTCTCTCTCTCTCTCTCTCTCTCTCTCTCTCTCTCTCTCTCTCTCTCTCTCTCTCTCTCTCTCTCTCTCTCTCTCTCTCTCTATATATATATATATATATATATATATATATATATATATATATATATATATATATATATATATATATATATATATATATATATATATATATATATATATATATATATATATAATCACCCATTTGCATTCAATACAACTCTTTAAACTCTTTAAACACACCACTATACACACAGCTCATGCAAAGGTAAATGACCCATTTGCATTCACTACAAATCCTAATTTACACACATATTGTGGTACCACAACTTGGGGAGCCATTGAACCTTACCTTAATTTTTAGCCCATTTAATTTTTTCAATTATAGTTAGTAGGACCATGCAAATAACTATGAAGATGGCATTGCTTTTTCCAGCAAATGGATAAATGGATAATCTTTGACCATTCAAATCTAATTAAACTATATATAGTTCTTAAAATATTTTTTGACAAGCTGTTAATCACAATCTTTTATATGGGACAATGATTCATAATCACATTTGTACTTGCAATACTTATAGAAAATTATTTCAAGTAAACAACAAAACAAAGGTCAAATAAAACTAGTGGTGATCACAAATTGTAACCTAGATAGGGCCCTTCTATTAAACCCCTCATATAATGCATTTCATGATTGGAAGGGAACCTTTTTTTTACGTTCGAATGATCTTTCTTCTGGACCATGACAATCTCATATTCTAATATATATTTTGATACAGAAAATTAATATATAGATATATTGATATATATACATGCAACCTACTACATTAATTAATAGTAACAGTTGGATCCAACCATGAAACCACTCGTGTGCATAGAGTTTGGACATTCTCCTAATCAATGATAAACTAAAAGTGACTACTCATATAGAGATAAAGCCCCACGTACAATAAAATACAATTGACAGAACAACAAAATTTTCATGGATGAGAATTGAGAACCAAATAATCCACTTTATTGTCCTTTAGCAACCAATTTTTGAGACTATAATTCTTCATGTATTAATGCAGGACGATGGAACTTCTTCCTAGCATCATTATTGGGCCATTGTTGGTTTGGTTCTTAGTTAATTCACTGTTTGAGATGACATTTGTTAGGAGAAAAATCGCTTTCAATCCAGAGAATCATGATTGTACAAAATATAGATGTCGTTTCTATATTTTATTCATAACCAGTTCTTGGTGTATGCATTGTCATAACTCATATTCCATTTCTTTTACACATTAAACAATGTTAGTAGGAGAGAATAATTTGAATTGCATTATTTGTAAAGAAGAAGCTCATATCTAATTTGAAGTTGAACTTGAAGATAGAAAATATGATAAATGTTTCTCTTAAATTGATATAATGCAGATATGAACTATATATACAAGATGGCAAGGATCGCCAAAATTAGTCTAACATATTTTAGATGATTGTTATCTACAAGTAAAGTAAATGTGGTGTTATTAATTAACTAAAAATTGAATTGTCACGAACAAATTTTGTTTTAAAATAGTCATTATCATTGAAAGGTTATGTCATATCATATGACATATATGCATTCTTGTTACTAGGGTAGCAGTGTTGTATTTCTAGATATCAGTTGCTGTTTATAATATTAAAAAAATAATTTAATATTTTGTCAACGTAACGAGAAACTTCAAAGTCACATTCATAGAGTACTAGCAATGAAATCAATGATTCAATTAAATATGATTAGATTTAATAAGATGTTAATTCTATTATTTAATACATTAACAAATATATGATTTATTTTATTAAATGTGATTTAATTAAATAAATGAGAATTCTAATTAATTTAATTAATTATGGTTTAATTTAATTTATATTTATATTTTCTACTTTATTTAAATAAAAGAGTTAAATTGAAAATAAATAATATCAAGGTTATTTTGATAAAGTACAAAATAAGAGCATTAGGGTTTTAGTGATTCTCATTATAAATATATGATCTCTTTTTTCTAGAAATCCTAATTGTCATGTTTTCTCAGAAAACGGTTAGCATCATGTTCCACTTTGTACTCGCATGAATTTCTTAGAGATATTTTTCATATTTGTGATCAAAGTTAAACCAAACTTCAAGAATTATTCCAAAAGTATTAACTTATGTTTAATTTGTGATTAATAATTTAATCATGGCCTGTTCATATGAATTGTTTTGCAAAGAAGATTAAAATTTTGAAAAACACCTCTTAAAATTTATTTTCGACAAGGCTAATGAAATTTTGAACATGAGTAGATACTAATATAACACATACATATATATACATATATGTTAAAATTATTCAAGACAATGAGAAAATATTTATGACCATGAATGAGACGGGTGGATAAATAGCCTCATATGTTAAAATGCACTAATTCAAATTTCTGAGTAGCTTTAGAAAAATTAGAATTATAAGGAAGCTTTTTTTTTTTTCTGGAAAAGTGATAAATGTCAAAAATTGTTTTTATCATCATTAGTAATATTTGGATACAATTGAGACATTTTGAAAATTCTATCATAAGAAAAATGACCTAATCTAAAATTCCATAAGGCTTGAGAAGGTATCACACTTCTATGACTAACATAACCAAAAATAAAAATATTCTTAGAAACAGAAATACTATTAGAAGTAGGTTGAAAAATTGGTGCATCAACTTGAGCATTAACATCAAGCATAAGCCTATATAATCAGTGAACTTAATTAATAAAACCAATCATTTTCTATGACTTCAAATCCTAAAAAGTGCAATGGTTATCAAGGATTTGAAGCACACAATTAAGGGAGTTACATAGCTTATAAAATGAAATGAGATTTAATGATAAGTCAAAAATATACATTAAAATTTTCAAGTAAATTTAAGGTGAAAAATCTATAGTACTAGTATATTTGGATATGACATAAGAACTATTAGAAAGACAAATATCTATAGGTCTAGTTTTATAATAAAATTAAACCAATGTAAAGTGCAACATACATGATCAATAACATATGAATCAATGATCTAGAAATGTTAATTGTGTGATATGGAAGCTACAAATATACTTGAAGCCTCATTTAATTGATGATAAAAATGAGTGGATGATTTGGAAATGTGGTTAGAGCTAGGTGTAGGGTTAGAATCTTGTGGTTGAGGAAACAAATTTGTCTCTTGTAGTAAGTTAATCAACTGAGTATATTCCTCTTAGTAATGCTATATTGCTTACTTTATGGAACTTATTCTCCATTATTAACCAAATTTTCTACCTCACCACCATTAGAGCCAGAGGCATTAGAAGAAACATGTTTCTTTCCAAAATAAGGTGGATAAACAAGCTTTCTATAGCATATTGTTGTGGTGTGGCCTGATCTACTACAATGAGTATGAGTGTGAAAATGAGTGTATTTTTTGTAAGTATTAGAACCATTAGATGTATGATCTTTACCATGATCTTGTGAATTTCTTGAGTCATACATATTGATGAACGTATTAGATTCATCAATGTTTAACAGTTTATCGGGCTTAGGAAGCAATGTGGCATGGTTATTTTCCTCTTGAGTAATCATAAAATAGATTTTATTTATTGAAGATAAAGATTCCATTAATAAAACTTGGGTTTTGACAACATAAAAACTATCATCAAACCTATCATGAATTGAATGACTTGATCCTTAAGGAGAAATTCATGTGCATACCAAATAAATTAACATATATATATATATATTGATGAGTGTAGGTATAAACTACCATAGGCTTGTGTGAAAGTCACGTATTTTCAAATTATACACTTTTATGTGAACTCATCGATTATAGATTAGGAACCTTGCATGAGGTTGTAGATATCACCACGAGACACAAAAACTGCTGTGAATTGGATACCTTTAAACAAAGTATAAACGGTTTTTTAATAATCAAGAAATTCACAAGGGTTAGGGTTAATAAAGAAGAAAACAACAAGGATTGGTTATTAAACTGCTATTCTTTTCTTTCTCTTAAAACAAGATTACAAGTATATAAGAATAACAAAATAACCTCTCTCTCTTGAAATTAGGATCTTATCTTCCTATTTTTCCTTATGTCAAGATTGAGAAATTAATATCCTATTTATAAGAAAAATAGCACACTAACCTAATGGGCTTTTTAACAATTACCCATTACAAGCAAACTTAGGGTACAAGCTAACTTAAACAATTGGGCTTACAAGCAAGGCCCAATTCAACATGCTAACAACCCTAGCAATATTGACTAATGCATGTTAGAACAAACTTCGACTACAACACGCATTACTTGCGAACAGACTTCGACAACACTAAAGTTCGATCCAACGTCTCACAAATCTCCACCTTGGATCTAACTCTATAACATCAAGAAACTAGCTTGCTTCATGCAGCTTTATTAACTGCATACAGTGGAAAAACTTGCAACTGGGCAACGTCTTGGTGATCATATCAGCAGCATTATGATCTGTCGAAACCATCAGCAGCATTACCCCTCTGATGAAATGCAGCCTCACATCAATGTGATTGGTTCACTCATGATAGGCTGAATTCTTCGACAGGTGTATTGCACTTTGACTATCACATTTAACAATGATAACTCGACCTTGAAGTTGTAACTCCTTTGCAAAACCTTCAAGCCACAATGCTTCCTTCACAGCTTCAGTTAGGGCAATATACTCCGCTTCAGTGTTTGACAAGGCAACGACCTTCTGAAGTGTTGCTTTCCAACTGATTGTTATCCCAAACATAGTGAACACATATCCAGAGATAGATTTTTTGGAATCCATACAACCTGCATAATCAGAGTCGACATATCCTTCGATTGCTGCTTTATTATCTTCACCCAAGGCTCCACCATAAATTAGGACTCTATTCAGAGACCCATTTATGTACCTTAAAATCCACTTCAATGCTTGCCAGTGAGCCTTTCCAGGATTCGCCATGTACCTGCTTACAAGACTTACTGCATATGCTATGTCGGGTATAGTACAGATCATAGCATACATCAAAGAACCTACTATGTTAGCATATGGAATGCTATTCATATAAGTTCTTTCAACATCAGTGTCGGGACACTGATCTATACTCAGCTTGAATTGGGGGTTTGTCGGAGTCACAACAGGCTTTGAATTCGACATACCAAACTTTTTGAGAACCTTCTGTAGGTATGCCTCTTGAGATAAGCATAACTTCAACTGCTTTCTATCTCTCCGGATATCAATCCCAAGAATCCTGGACGCAGCTCCCAGATCCTTCATGTCGAACTCTTTATTGAGTTCAGCCTTCACCCTCATTACCTCTTCGACATTGTTGCTTGCTATTAGAATATCATCCACATAGAGAAACAAAATAGCAAATGAATTACCCGGTCGAAATCTGAAGTAAACACAATGGTCGAACTGGCTTCTGATGAAACTTATGTGTGCCATGAACTTGTCGAATCTCCTATTCCACTGTCGAAGAGATTGTTTCAGTCCATATAAAGATCTATTCAGTTTGCACACATAATCTTCCTTCCCCTTTTCGACATACCCTTCAGGTTGCCTCATAAGAATTGTTTCATTAGATCACCATACAGGAACGCAGTCTTCACATCCATCTGTTCCAGTTCAAGGTCGAACTGGGCCACCATGGCAAGCAACATTCGAATGGATCTGTGCTTCACAACAGGAGAGAACAGATCATTGAAGTCGATACCTTCTTTCTGAGTGAACCCCCTAGAAACCAATCTTGCCTTGTATTTCTTCGACGTCACTCCTTCGATTCCTTCCTTAAATTTAAAAATCCATTTATAGCTGACTAACATAGCTCCAACAGGTTTCTTGATCAGTTCCCAGGTGTTGTTATTATGAAGAGATTTCATCTCATCATCCATGGCCTTCAGTCATTCAGTCTTCTTTCGACTCCTCATAACATCCTTATAGTCTCTAGGTTCTTCATCTAGAACCTCACTAGCAGAGATTAAGGCGTAAGCTATAAGATCTGCATACCCAAGTCTCTGAGGTAGCTTGATGACTCTCCTTGACCTGTCTCTTGCTAGAAGGTAGTTATTATTAGTCTCCTCCTCTTCGACAACATCTTCTGCGTCTTCTTCGACTTCATCTGGGGTAAGCAATTTAGCATCAACATGCTCCACCTCAACAGGAATCTCTTCCTATTCTAGCTCTTCGTTAGCATCATCAGTTTTCTTGAAAGTCATCTCTGCTTCATTGAAAACTACATCTCGACAGGTGATACACCTCCTGTGACCTGGCTCTAGGAACCATAGCCTATAAGCTTTGACTCCTTCAAGGTATCCCATGAACATGCACTTCAGAGCTCTAGGTTCGACCTTGTCTTGCCTAATATGAGCATAGGCCACACAACCAAATACTCTCAGTCTGTCGAGACTAGGTGGGTGTCCCGACCAAACTTCTTTAGGTGTCTTCATTCCTAAGGCAGTCAAGGGACATCTATTTATCAGGTAAGCTGCTGTCGAAACAGCTTCCGCCCAAAACACCTTCTTCAATCCAGCACTAACCAACATGCATCTGACCCTTTCAAGGATTGTTCGATTGAATCTCTCAGCTAATCCATTTTGTTGAGGAGTACCTGCTACAGTATTATGCCTTGCAATCCTAGACTCAACACAGTAACGGTTAAACGCTTCGTTGCAGAATTCAAGGGCATTGTCGGTTCTTAACCTCTTAACCTTTCTTCCAGTTTGAGTTTCGACCAGAATCTTCCAACTTTTGAAATTCTCAAAAGTTTCATCCTTCGTCTTCTGAACGAATACCCATAGCTGTCTGGAATAGTCATCAACGATGGATAGAAAATACCTTGCACCTGAGTGTGAAGGATTCCTTGCAGGCCCCCAAAGATCAGCATGAATGTAATCCAGGGATCCATGTGTTCTTTGCTTTCCTTTGTTAAACATCGCCCTACGGGATTTACCAAATACACAAGATTCACAAAATTCCAACTTTTCGACTTTGTCACCTCATAGCAGGTTCTGCTTCCCCAATTCGAACAGACCTCTTTCGCTGACATGGCCCAATCTCATGTGCCATAATTCTGTCTTCGATATAGATTTCATGGATGCAACATTTGTCGAACCACTTACAACCTCAGCCTCAAGGGTATACAAGCCTTATTTCTTCACGCCTCTCAAGACTTCCTTCGACCCCTTCATGACTCTTAGGATACTTTTCTCTCCTTGAAAAATGTATCCTTTTCTGTCAAATTCACCAAGAGAAATCAAATTTCTCTTCAAATCAGGTACGTACCTGACTTCAGTCAATAGCCTTATTGACTCATCATGGAGCTTGAATCTCACAAATCCAATACCTGCAATTTTGCAAGATTTGTTGTTTCCCAGCAGCACAGATCCACCATCTTGATCACATAGCTCCTCAAACAATTCTCTGTTTGGAGTCATGTGCCAAGTGCAACCTGAATCCATAATCCACTCTTTCCTCGAGTCACCACTTGAAACCACAAAAACATCAGATGAGTCGAAGTCATCTTGAACAATGGCTGCATTACTATTACCTCCATGATCTTTCAGGCGTTCAGGGCACACCTTTCTTATGTGACCCTCCTTCTTACAGTGATAACATCGAATACTAGATGTTTCGCCACTATAAGAGTTCTGTTGACTTTTACCTTTCTTCTTGTCGAACTTACCATCCTTTCGCAAGAATTTTCCCTTAACGGCCAAACCTTCGCCTACCGTCGAAGGCTTATGCTCCTTTCGTTCGTTCAAGTCCTTAGAATACAAGGCTGATTGAAGTTCTTCAATGGTCAGGGACTCCCTTCTATACAAGAGAGTTTCTTTGAAGTGAGCATGTGTTCTGGGCAAAGCACACATCAACAACAGTGCTTGATCTTCATCATCTATCTTCACATCAATATTTTCAAGATCAAGAATCAGCTTGTTGAACATATCCAACTGCTCAGCCAACAATTTGTCTTCACTCATCTTGAATGAATATAAAGCTTGCTTTAGGTAGAGTCGATTCACCAGAGATTTGGTCATGTACAAACTTTCAAGTTTCACCCATAATCCCGATGCTGTAGTCTCCTTTGATACCTGTCATAGAACCTTATCACCAAGGCTCAACAATATTGCACTATGGGCTTTCTCGATCATGCTCATCTTTTCTTTTGCCGTTAACGTAGCGTCCATGGCTGCCTCACCCTTCAACGCTTCCAAACAACCCTGCTGAACCAATAGGGCTTTCATCTTCAAGCGCCACAGACCGAAGTCGTTCACTCCGGTGAACTTTTCAATCTCACACTTTGTTGAAGGCATCTTCTCCATGCTCACCGCACCAATTTGTTGTGAATTGGATACCTTTAAACAAAATATAAACGGTTTCTTAATAATCAAGAAACTCACAAGGGTTAGGGTTAATAAAGAAGAAAACAACAAAGATTGGTTATTAAACTGCTATTCTTTCCTTTCTCTTAAAACAAGATTACAAGTATACAATAATAACAAAATAACCTCTCTCTCTTGAAATTAGGATCTTATCTTTCTATTTTTCCTTATGTCAAGATTGAGAAACTAGTATCCTATTTATAAGAAAAATAGCACACTAACCTAATGGGCTTTTTAACAATTACCCATTACAAGCCAACTTAGGGTACAAGCTAACTTAAAAAATTGGGCTTACAAGCAAGGCCCAATTCAACATGCTAACAACCCTAGCAATATTGACAAATGCATGTTAGAATAAACTTCGACTACAACACGCATTACTTGCAAACAGACTTCGACAACACTAAAGTTCGATCCAACGTCTCACAAAAACGATCATCTTTGAAAAGTGTTCCTTAAGATAATCCACACATCAATGGTATTTTCAGAGAATATGGTAGTTTGAGCAATAGATGTAGTGACATAATTTAGAATCCATGAGTAAACTAGATAACTGCATCATTACTACATGTTCGAACTGAAATAAAACGGCAACAAATAAAAATTTAGATTTGGAAGGATTCTCTCCGGGATTTTTATCGTCTCCACATGGATTAGTGAGAGGGAAAGAATATCGTTCAATGATGTCTACATTTCTAAGTTTCTTGTGATTATTTTGGTTGAAAGATCAACAAAACCATAAATAAAGGCAGAAAATATAAACCAGTAAAATATAAAGTAAAGACTGGAATAAAAATGAAGCCTTGTTGGGATTGAATCTCATCAATTGATAACACATGCATTCTTCTAACCAGTTAAATAAAAATCAATCATTCGTCTAATATCCTCATGTATCAGCCACAACTGAGGTTATGTCTAACGCAAAGTCGAGAGAACAACCGTATTGTCTCATTACAAAGGATTAAGAACTGATACTCTTGCAAATGCTAACCCTAAATCTATGTCTAGAGTTTAGAACCTAACAGGTATCCAAAGATGACACCCATATCATATTAATGCATTCAACTAATTTACCAAATATATGTGAACCTAGTTCTTCATCATTATTATCATGCATCCTCACAATACCGTTTGCGTCAAAAATATTATTGTGGTCTTTACCGTATTGATCCTGTTAGACGATGGCAATGATCTAAAATGGGGGGTTGTATAGATCACTAATTTTTAACTAAAAATGGCGCTTAAAATGATAGTGCATAATTTTTCACAATTGCAATCAAAGTGATTGTAATGAGTTTCAAAAATAGTTTTTCAGCATTACACTACGACAAAAAAATATCGAACAATTGATATCACACAAATGTTAACAACACAAAGTAAAGAGATAGAGAAAGAGAGAACGATACCCAATTTGTTTAGGCAGTTCCTCTTTTCATCCTCGCTTAAGCTACGTATGCCCTTAATTCTAAATCTAGAATTGAGATATGTATAATATCAAGTTGCAAAGTGTTGTACCCCAAAATTTGACCAACCTTTTCTATCTAACTTGACTTATGTTTCATATCATTTAGCATTTGCATTTGCATAGCATTGGTTCTAGACAGGAGATCAAGATGTTGTACTCATCATTCTAGAGAGAAGATTTCTCGTTTCAAGCTCAATCAAGGGTATCATTTGCAAGCCATCAAGAGTTTCTCATCATCAGAGTAGGTCTCAAAGCTCCTTGAGAGGAGAAGTGTGTGTATGGGTGTTACCTTCTATCTTGAGGATCATCAGAGGGTCATGAGGTTACCTATTTGGATAAGTCATAGCTCAAGAGCTCAATGTGCATCTTGAGGGTTCTATATGAAAGTTATTTGATCACTCAAGTCATTTACAAGAACTTCAATCAATGGATAAGAAGTTAGGGTTTCATCTGGTCAACCCAAAGTCAACTGTGGACTTGAGAAGGTTCAAGACTTGGTTCTTGATTATTGAGGCCATGCAAGGTAATCATGAAGCATCTAGGATGTCATGTTGAGATCAAATTAAGAAGATCAAGATTCCAAGGAGTTACTAAATTAGGGTTTCAGTTGATTTCAATGTAAAATCCCCTTTTTGGTGCCTAACTTCAAGGACAATTTTCACTATGATAGAAGTTTAATCTCATTTTCCCATAAACATGAGACTTGTTCATCATCTTTGAAGATTTCTTTTGAGTACAAGAACTCATCCATTGGGTTTGTGCATCTCAAGTTATGATATCAACAAGTTGGTGTCATCAGATGAAGAGATTTTAGGGGTAGTCAAAGTCAACTAACTTCCAAGGCATTTTTCACATGGAACCAAGCTCCTCCTCATTTTTCAACAAACCTGATAGTTGTTCCTCATTGTATTCTATTTCCAAAAAGTTCAAGAACTCATCATTCTCATGTGTAGAGCTCAAGTTATGGTCTTCACAAGGCAAGGGTATTTTTGGAAACCTAGTTTTAGGTCTTTCATTTCAATGACCATTTCCATGAACTTCATGACCTCTAATCCAAATTTGTGCCACATGAAAGTTGTGTCACATTGCCCTAACATCATCATGAACTCAAAATCCATGATGTTTGATGAATTGAGAGATCATTTATGCTTTGATGAGCTTGAAGATTTGATGTTTGGACTTAAAGTGATTATCTTCCATTTCATGTTACTAAGTGAAGATGTTTTTGAACTTTTGGCATTATAACTTCATTATATCATGCCCATAATGATCTTTACCTCTTTTGATCCAACATGAGATGATATTACATGCCACTTTTTCAAATATCATACCATAAAAAGTGTTGGTTCAAACTTTGCACAAACTCATGCTCAATGACCCAAACCACCCTTTTTCATTCCCACACACCCTATTTGTTCTTTTGCTGACCCTAAAAGGAATGAACAAGAAGCTAACCCGTGTGAACACATGAAGTGAATGTTTTTGGAAAATATTGGAAACCAAGTGATTCAGCCAACATGTGCCTGCATGGCACCTCAAAATCCATCATATATAAATTTAGAAAGAAACCCTAATAAACAAGAGAGAAGGAGCTGAGCAGAGAGAAGAGTTTCACTCAAAAATTCATCAAACTTTCTCTTATTCAAATTGGTCATCTCCTTGGATTTTTCTTCAAGCTTTGGCTTAAATAATCATCACTGAGGGTCAAGGAAGAGTTTGAAAGCATCAGAGCAAAGCTTGCACAGAGATTGAAGGGCCAACAGAGCAGCTCTGTTAGGTAAGATTCTATGACTTGAATCTCTCATTCTAGGCACCCATTTAGGTTCATTTGGTTTGCATCTGAAGTCCTATCTAGTATAGGCAATGTTTGGATCGTTTTGGTAGCTGTCTTTTGATTTTCAGAATATGCATCCAACTTTTGTGGCTTGTTTTCATGGTGTTTTAAGAACCTTTTTCATAAATGAAGGGTAGAATCGTGTTCTATGTGGCAAGAGCTTTAAAATGGTACCACGGGTTAGGATTTTTATGGTGGTTTTCACCCAGCTCCGATGAAGCTCGCCTGAGAAGACGACCGGAGCTAGGGCTCCGGTGTCCAGGCTTGAGCTGAGGTGGCTTAATGACCCGACTTTGACCTTGCACGCGTGTATGTTTGAATCTGACTTGGATAAGTGAAATGCATCATTTCACTTGAGAACTAAGTTCATTTTGTTATGGGCTTTGTCAATTTGATATCCCCACCCCCCCCCCCTTTTTGGAGGCCCAATTGCGCATAACATGAACCCAGTGCAATCTGTTTTACTCATACACCTCCCTTTCATTGTTTATTTCATTTTATTTGCTATTTCATTTTTAATTTTTTAAAATTAGTTTTATGTTTCACAAAAATCCCAAAAATATTATTCTGACATTTTAGGATGTTAGCATATTTTTCCATATTTTTATTTTATTTTTCAATTATTTTTAATATTTTTAATTGAATTTATGATTTAATGTGTTTCACGGTGTATACCTTGTTTTGAACATGATCATTTACCACAATTTAAAAACCCTAGGACTAAATTTCCTTTCACACTTAGGTGATTGATTGAGGTATTTTTGAGGGTTGGTTTGAGGTATTGATGATCACAATTTAATTGTTTTTTCATTGACTTTTTGTGGACCCTCGATGCTTGCTCAACAAGTTGGGTATGTTGTCTTTTTGGACCTAGATGGTGATGCTTTGAGTTGACTCCTGCCTTGAGTTTTTGCACATTGACTTTTGATTGATTCAACTTGTTTTGAGTATTTTATTTGGAATTTATTGTAGTCTTCTTCTATTTTTGGTGATTGCTTCAAGTTCAAGTCATTTTAATCATGTGTATGCATACATTCTTGACCTAGTTTTTGGGATATGATCATGAGTGATCCCTTGAGCACCTCTTAAGCCTTGTTAGCTTTTGTTAACATGCTTGAGGTGCTGCCTTTCATGTTTAGAGGTCAATTTCATATGTACCTTCTGCCACAAGTTATGTTTTGATCTTGTCTTTCAACTTGTTTGAAGTGTGAGATGTTTAGATGGACTTCGGTCCTCTAATTGAACTTGATCATTCTTGTGCTTGTCTTCCATTTTGATCTTGAATTTGAGGTATACCATTTGTGTTTCACTTCTGCCCTTAGTGGACTTGGACTTGTTCATGATGATTTGGTGATGTTGATTCCACTTTGAGTTTGTCATGAGCAATTGAGCTCATTTTGCTTTGTGGCGTTGTTTTTCTTTACTTGAGCATTAAGTAAGTGTTTGGTTGAGTTGATTAAGATGTGGTGGCTACCCCACACTCTTTCCTCCCTCACTTCTTTGGTTATGCATCCTTTGTGTGCTCTTTGTGTAGCACCTTTGCTTCTTAATGATTGACAGTACTTGGTTGTAGGAGTTTACTTCTCCCATTTCATCTCATTTTCTTTTGACTTGTTTAAGTCTTCCATATTTGTGGCTTGTGTTTGTTGCATTGTTTCATATTTGCATTTGTGTTTGCATCTCATATCTCTCTTCATTTTTCAGGACTTGTATAAGTCTTTCATTTCATTTTCATTTGTGGTTGATTATTGTTTTGTGTTTACTTGTGCTTCTTGCCATGATCCCTTAGGATTCCTAATCCCTCTGCTTAAGATGGGAGTAGGAGAGACATTAGGCTTTCAATCCTTTTCATGATAACATTAGGTAGTTCCCTTTTTAATCCGAACTTTAGGACCATCTTGCATGACAACATTACGGTTTATTTGTTCCCCATAGAGTCTTGTGTCTTCTCTTCTCATCTCAGAATCTCTTAAGACACTTAATAGAGGATAACAAGTGTTGTACGCTACGATCCTTAAGTACATGAGGAATGATAAGTGGGGGGCCTCTTCTCACATTATCTAGAGTGTTTAGCGTATGCCCTTTGGGCGATATGCGACACATTCGCTCTTATGTCATAGTCCTTAGTGCAACCTGAGTTACAAACTAACTCAATTCACTTGTAAAACACACAAAAAAATCCAAACCTTTTCATCCTTCGGGATTGTTTCAAACCTAATTTTCAAAAAGAGTATGTTACATTTCCATTTTATCGCAAACAGGCATCGTCCCTAACTGCTGGAATTGAAACGTAACATTTACTCATATAACTCTTAACCAACCAGTGGTCTTATTTTCCCAAACTATGTTTGCTCTGATTTCTCAAACCAGATGAGGATACGTAGGCACAAGACGAAGATGTCTTGGCGAGCAACCTTCCCCCCATCACCCATAGTTTCCCGAAATACGTTGACTCTGACTTTCCCATTGCACGAGGGAATATGTAGGCATAGGGCGACGATGTCCTATCGAGTCTGTTCTTTCCGTTCACCCCCGTTTACCAGTAGCTTTAGATAGTTTTCACCCATAGATTAGACAACAAGCGTGGATCGCATTGAGTACAACGGACGTGAGGGGGTCTCATACCTTCCCCTTGCGTAACCGACTCTCGAACCCTATATTTGGTTGCGATGACCTTGTCTATCCCTTTCTCTTAGGTTTTCTTCGATCGTTTCCTTTCCCTCTCTTTGGGATAAATAACGTTCGATGGAGACTCTTCTGTCTAGTTTGTCGGCTTCCCTTTTTTCGCAGTATGCGATAGCTGGAAACTCTGTTGGGGAGTCTGGTTCCCTATGCGAGTCAATCCTAGCGCTTGTTTGTTTATGTTTGTGGGTGTGTATATTTGTGTGCATATATGTTATATTTTTACATTGTTGCATTTGCATTTTATTTTCCGCACTTTATTATTGTTATTATCTGCTGCTGTGCTATTGGGTAGGTGTTCCATTGAGAGGTAAGCCTAATACCCAGGCTTGAGTATATACATAACATTAGTGTGGAGAGTAGTGAGGGCTTGCATGTTTGGCATGCAATAGCTCTCATGAAATTCACGTTCAGACGATATTTTCTTTGACGACATCCTGTCCAGTCCATTTCAGACAGTTGATAGGATGTTGGATCTGAAAATTGTCGACTCTGGAGACCGATCATTTGGAAGTCAGTTAAGTGAGGCCTCCTCGTTTGACCATGATGCCAAACTAGAAATGGTATCATCGTTTCTCGAGAGTCTGTGACATTGACGATCGCATAGGATGCCGAACCTAATTAGAGATTAGGTCCGTACCTGTGAGCGAAAGGGTTATGCAGGAAAATTAACCTCCAACCAACCCGGATTTCTCGTCAGTGCAGACCTTTGATCTTTGATATTGTGGGTTCCTATTGCTTCGGTATTCTGATGTTCTTGTATTTTCTCGCCGAAGCAGAATTGTGGTTCATCTCAGTCAGCAGCTTAGCAGTCATGATCCCATGCTTGCATATGCATTTTGATTTGCATTTTAACATTTGCGTGTATTTGTGTTTCAGGTGCATGTTTTCCTTTGGATTATAGTAATCTGGTCCACCATCAGCATGGAGCCTAGTTTCAAGAGGACTGTTGTCTACATGCTTCCAACGCCGGAGATAGGGCCTTTGCTTAGTCTCACTTATGTAGCTGACCATGGTGTTATGGAATACTTTAGGAAGGATTATGGGAAGATTCTAAGCTAGGTCTGCAAAATCTCAAGATATGAGTTAAGAGGTATCTATACCCTGCTGCAGTTTTATGATCTTCAGTTGCGTTGCTTCACCTTCCCTGGCTATGTCTTGATGCCAACTTTGGAAGAGTTTGCTCTGTTGATGGGAGTTCCAGTCTTGAAGGAAGTGCCTTTCTTCCACTCTGAAGCAGAACCTGACTTGACGAAGCTGGCTAATGCTCTTCACCTGGGTATCTCTGAGTTGGATGGTAAGATGGTGTGGAGAAATGGAGTCCCTGGTTTTCCACTGTCGTTCTTGGTAAGTAGAGCCCAACACTTTACTAAAGAGGGTTGTTGGGTGGTGTCGCATCGTTGCGAAAATGGGCCGGCGGAAGACAGAAGAGTCGCCTCCATTCGTTATTTATCCCAAAGACGGAAAGGAAACGATCAGAGAAAACCTACGGAAAGGGAAAAGACATGTCATCGCAACCAAATCTTGGGTTCGGGAGTCGGTTACGCAAGGGAAAGGTATGAGCACCCCTCACGTCTGTTGTACTCAGCGGGATCCAAGCTTGTTGTCTAGTCTATGAGTGAAACACAAACTATCTACGGCTGCTGCTAAACGGGAGGAAACAGAAAGAACTGACTCGATAGGACATCGTCGCCCTATGCCTACGTATTCCCTCGTGCAATTGGAAAGTTAGAGTCAACGCAGTTCGAGAAACTACGGGGGGGATTGCTTGCCAAGACATCGCGTCTTGTGCCTAAGTTTCTCATCTGGTAAGAGAAATCAGAGTAAAACATAGTTCAGGCTAACTGCGGGTAAACAAGGTGTTCTCGATCGCACGGGGGCGAGAGAAAAGGTAGACGATACTAGCGCACACATTCTAGCAGCTAGGTGTATTGTTGCTCGACCATTGGAGACTTAGGCGTTACCTGTTTGCGGTAGAACGAACGTAGCATGTCATGGTTGAAAAGGTATGGGAACCTAAAGGTTTAGAACAACGGGCTAGTCTCGATTGCACAGGGGCAAGAGAAGGGGAGATTAGTTGTCGACAGGAAAGTCTCGATTGCACGGAGGCGAGAGAAAAGAGAAGTTAGTTTTTAGTGTGCTCGCCAAGACATCGCGTCTTGTGCCTACATATTCTCATCTGGTATGAGAAATCAGAGCAACTATAGTTCAGCTAACGACATGAAAGAGGGAAAAGTGAGCTCGCTAGGATTATCGCAATCGCAAGGGGGGCGAGAGAAAAGAGAGAGTTTCAATCGCAAGGATGCGAGAGAAAAGGGGCTCAATCGCAAGGACACGAGAGAAAGGAAACGGATCGGGACGCAAACGCTAAAACCTAAGACGTAGGAGAGAATGCATCACATATTATCTAAAGGACATACGTTAAACACTCTAGACGAAATGAGAGGAGACCGCCCACTCATCATTTCTCACGTATCTATCGCTAACGGCTCACAACACTCGGCGGTTAATTAAAAGATGAAATTAAAACAATATTACCAAACGGAGTGGTTCCATTGACCCTTTACATTGCGTGCAAGCTTCCTTTCCAAGATTCTCCTCCTCTTTGATCCTTGGCCATGATGCTTTGAAATCGAATCGGGACCAATGTGACGCTAAACCGTCGTAGCTCGACTTATAAGGGAAGCTAAGCTATAGGAGGTCGCGTATTGATTTCCGTGCTATGGACAAGATAGAGAAATGATATTGAGGATAATTCTGTAATTTAATCGTGTCGCAAGGGACAAAAACAGAAGTGGGATCTCGTCTTACGGATACAAGACTTCATCGATCCAAGACAAGTCAAAATAAAATCGAAAGATGAAGATAAATGAGGAGAGAAAGAAGTGGTCTCGGATCCAACATTATTCATTAATAATTTGACTGGTAATGAATTACGGAAATGGCGTCATCGACCAAAACAGGTGAAAATGACCAAAGATGGATAAACGGTCGAAAATGAAAACGAGAAAGAAAGTCGGTCTCGGGATTGTCGTTTCCATCAATAATTTGACGTATAACAACTTGGAGGTCTCGTCATCGACCCAAACAGATGAAAATGAGACAAAATTCCAAATAACAAAAGAGAAAAGAAATTCAACTCTAAAAATAAAGTCTCTAAAAGAAATTGAAATTAAAAAACTTAGAATAATATATAATATAAACTCTAAAAGTAATATAAAATTCCAAATATAATATAATATAGATAATATTCTAAAAAAAAGTATAATACATAAAATATAAATAAAATATATTTACAAAAAAAAAGTATAACCAAACTGTTTAAAAAAACTAAAACAAAATATAATATATAAACATAATTAATATAATATATATACAAAAAAACAGTTAGTATAATACATAATAAAGTATATAATATATTTCAAAAAAAAGGAGAAGAAACAGGGGGAGGGCGTGTGAAAATAGGGGCGGTGCATAAGAAATCACGGTGCATATGGGTTTAGGATGAGTCCAAATGCCAACACTCATATCAAAAATAAAATAAAGCACAACGCAACATCTTCGTCCTCATAAAATTTCCGCGACAGCCTCACCTTTTTTGTTTCATCCTTCAAATCCAACTTCTCATGAAGCTCTACAGCAAGTGAACCATCATCTTCGTTAACCGTATGATTGAAATCTCATGGTGGAGAAAGATCCTCAAAACCGTTTCGTGGTTATTCGGCATTGGAAGCAGCATCAGTAGCGAAATCAATTTCAGAGTGTTCCGTCCTTCATCCACATTTCAAAACTTTTATGTAGTGTTGTTGCTACTTGTGGTTTTCGATGTGTTTTACTGGGTAAAAGTTGCTGGGATGAAGAAAAATGGTAAAATGGGTCATTTTGTGCTAAAGATGGAAGGCGTTGTGGTGTTCAGATGATTTTCAAAGGTAAAGCGAAAAGGGGTTTGAGATGGGGGGATTTCTGAGTTGTTGAAAATGGATCAGAGATGGAGGTCGGGGATGATGAAGATTAAGGAGTTGAAGCTTTCGAAGATGGAAGATGGTTGATTTGAGTTTGAAGCTCAGTTTGAAGTGAGGAGTTCTTTCTGAAAAATGGTGAAGGAGATGAGTTGTTCAGCTGATGAAGGTGAAGATTGATGTTGGTGAATGGATGATTACTGTGTTGGCTGGGTTGAGTGAAGACGGTGGTGAGAGTTTCGCGAAGAGGGTTCGTTTGGTTAAGGATCTGGGTTTTTTTTTAGATTTGAAGTGGGTGAATAGTTGTTTGATGGAGGGTTTGAAGATCTGGAAATGATATTCGAAGGTTTATGTTTTGCGGTTCTAAGATGTTTGGTAATGGTGGTTTGGAGGGGTTTTCGGTTGGTTGAAAGAAGATGAGGTTGGAAGGTGAAGACTTCAGTGATTGATGAAATGGTGTTTGAAGGTGAGTTTAGGATGAACACGGTGGTAGATGAACAGGGAAGATGTTGTTCTTGAGAGAAGAAGCTGGAAATTGTTTGAAAGGAGATGGATTGAAGAACACGATGAAGGTGGCTAGGGTAGGCGGCTGGTAATTCTAGGGTTAGGGATCCCCAATGAAGGAGACAGTAAACAGTGTTCTTATATGGGGGGAAATTGACACGTGGCTCCGTTAAGCCTGATTACATGCTGATTAAATGTTAATTAAGTGAAATAAAGCTGATAATGATGTTGACTTAATCAAATGAAACTAAATTAATAAAAACTCTAAGCTGGATTAATTAAAAAACAAAGTTAGTTAATTCTAAGAAATAATCTAAATCCTAATTAAAGTTAAAATCCTAACTAAATTAATTAAAACAAATCCTAGTTTAATACTAAAAATAAAAACTTAGTAATATTGAAAAAGAATAATTAACCAAAAAACCTATTTCTAAACTATTAATATTAAAATCATTTATTAAAAATATTCTACAAATATTAATTAATTCTATAAAAATAATCCTATAAAAAAACTACAAATATTAAAATCTATAAAAATAATCCTATTCAAAGTATTTCTAAATAAATAAATAAGATAAAAATAGAAATGCGAAAATGCCATGGAAAACGGGCGAGCACCGAAATGCGCCAAATTATCAGCACAGATTGAACCATCAAGAAGAAAGCGACTTTTCGCTCGACTTCGACACTGAACTTCTCATTTGAATTATTTGAATTGCCTGAAACGCGAACAAGCAGCTAAAATCCTGATAAATACAATCCGACTAATAACACGGGGAAAATGTGACCAAAATGATATGCAAATGAAAACGAAGCAAAAGCCAGTCAAAGCTAGAAAATTGGTGGGCATGTTTTAGGGTGCAACAGCTGCCCTTATTCAAACAGCTTGGACCTGAAGGGATGAAAAGCAACCGCTTTCACACATTCAAGGTAGAAGATGATTGAATACAAAAGAACCCAGAAATTTTCAGTCTGTTCGGTTGGTAAACTGTAGAATTTGTCAATCAGGTTCACCTGAGAAATGTATTTGAAAGTTGCAGGAAAATGAGCTAACTCATCACCAATTAAAAGGCATCGACACGCAGTCGGGAAAAACATCTGCTAACACGCAGGCAATGACACTAAGTCGGTAAGAACATCTGACCTCACCGTCAGGCATCTGTTAAATAAAAATAGGCATCGAACCCGAAGGCCGGCTCAACACGAAGTTGAGAAGAACATCTAACCTCGACGTCAGGCATCTGTTAAATAAAAATAGGCATCGAACCTGAAGGCCGGCTCAAACCTAAGTTGAAAACATCTTATCCAAAATGTCACATCGTCTAAGGATAGACGGGAAGAAAACCCTATATCAGGAGATACCACATCGTCTAAGGGTAGACGGGAAGAAACAATATCCGAATCTCGCATCGTCTAAGGATAGACTGAGAGAAAATAATAACCAGATCTCGCATCGTCTAAGGATAGACGGAGAGAAAACCAAATCCAAATCCCGCATCTAAGGATAGACGGGGATAAAACCATAACCAAATCTCGCATCGTCTAAGGATAGACGGAGAGAAAACCAAATCCAAATCTCGCATCGTCTAAGGATAGATGGAGAGAAAATAATATCCAAATCTCGCATCGTCTAAGGATAGAAGGAGAGAAAACCATAACCACATCTCGCATCGTCTAAGGATAGACGGAGAGAAAAATAATATCCACATCTCGCATCGTCTAAGGATAGACGGAGAGAAAAATATCTGCTGGGGATGTCATCATCAGAGGGCTGACGGACAAAAATATGTTGGGGATGTCATCATCAGAGGGCTGACAGACAAAGAAAAACTGCTTATAGATGTCATCATCAGAGGGCTGATAGACAAAAATCTGCTGGGGATGTCATCATCACAGGGCTGACGGACAAAGAAAATCTGCTTGGAGATGTCATCATCAGAGGGTTGACGGACAAAGAAAATCTGCTTGGAGATGTCATTATCAGAGAGCTGACGGGCAAAGTACGACCGACGTATGATCTAGAACCCAAAAGCAAGCATATGAGTTTACTGAACCGGGCTGTTGATATGTCACTGTCTTGATTGAAAGATGATTCAGGTTGCCACGAAAGGCTAACAAAAACTGGCTTATGCTTCGCCTGCATATGTTTGAATTTATTTTATGGCGTAATTCTCCATACGAAATGGAAATGCTACGCATTTGAGGATGAAATGCAAATATGATAACTATATGTAAAAAATGTAGGTGCAGGCTCGGGCTACCAGGGGATGCTGGATAAAGAAAGAATCACTCCAGCAAAATAAATGCTGAATAGGTGAAGCCAACTCCGCTGGGGATGATAAATTGAAATGTCCCTGGGATCACAACTCTGCTCAATATCCCAACAAACATCCATTCTGCGGGACAGTAGGAACAACAGACGACTTCTGAGGAAGATCACCGAGATTTGATCTTCTGCCTCTCCATGAGGAATTACCTTGGTTGGGGAAACACCGAGGACGATCAGGCTGTGACCTGCCGGGGAAACCAACTGCCATCGGCGACTTCAGCAGGGAGAGAAAAGATAATCCAAGACGATACCCACTCCACTAGGGGATAATGCCAACCTCACTTCTCTGTTGGGGCAATGACCAAATATGCCAGCTTGCTGTAGACTTCGTGTTCTTGAAATGATATATTTGGAAATGAGTCTTCGAAGTAACTTTGCCCCTGTCTGATTGATCTTCAAAATGATTTGTTGACTCTCAACCTAATTGCCCCAGATTAACCAATCCTTAGAGAGACTTCTCGACATAACCGCCCCATACTAACTGAATTTTTGGGGGATCCTCTGACATAACTACCCCAGATCAACTAAACTTTGGGGGAACTTCTTGACATAACTGCCCCAGATTGGCAACTTCTGTCTGAGCTCACTGGCCACACGCTCTTCAACGTATTTGTCCAAGAATTTCCTCTTGGCAGGATAAGGCTTCTTGACTGTCATCCATTATGTAAACCTCATTGATGCCAAATACCTGTATGCAAGCAGAAAATGTTCATTTTGAGAATGACAATTCTAATGCAACGCACATGCTACTCTCGAAGTTTTTGTTTAAAAGATATCACCACACTTGGTGAGCAAGTCACTAGTTAAAATGCAATACTGATTTTTGAAATGAAACTATGCACGTGCAATACCAACGAAGTCTTTTAGCATAACTCGTGGGAGTCAGGAATGCTATCTAGTTGAAGTACGCCCTCAAAATAAACCCTGCTTAAATTAGGACTTTTGAGGGTTTTAACATGGCTAGGCTCACGGTTTGAAAGAAAGGATACAAGGCTCAAAGTTGTTTTAACCCACCCACTCTCCTTGATGTTCTTTAGTCCTATGTTCAGTTAATTCGACACCAATGCTCACCTCTTAAAGGTTGGATGACATGAGCAATGGTCCAGGAAACCACAAGTTTTCGGAGTGGCAGTCACTCGCTTTTCGTCTTTGGTGCCTGGAGTCACACGACTTGCTTTTCATCGTCATTTTTTTTCAATTCCCTATTTTTGCATGGACTGACTCTTCTGAGTATACCTTTTGATTTTGAAGTCCAGCGGGATTCTTTAATTTTTTCCTAAGCCACTTGTTTTCAAGTTATCGACTTAGCGGGCTTTTTTATTTTTCTTTTCTCTCTCTCTCTTTTTTTGGAACAAATCGTGTGACACCGGCTTGTCTGACTTGTTGAAAGGATCGTGATTGTCTCACTCCTTGGTCAGTGGTGGATAACCACTGTGGTTTTTTAGGTACGACCTCTACAAGTGTGATTGATCCTCGAACAGAAACACTCCTTCTGCAAATTGGACGCTCGGTCAACTTAACTGACACCTACCCTGCCCCAGGTTAAGAGTAAGGTTTTTTCGTTTTTATAAAGAAACTCCTACAACTAGGCTCAAAAGGGTTTGACAAGGGATTATCATCCTTATATCTCCGGTGTTTAGGAATTTGAAATAATTCATGTATATCATCAGCAGGTGTTTATTCAAAAGCATATAACCAGAAAGTTTGCGTTTCCGCTTCATCATCCTCCCTCAAGGAGTTTAAGCAAGAAAGTTGGTATTGCACTGCACAGAAATATATATGAGTGAACACGAATGGATTACTTCAAGGTAACATACTTATTGCATTATGATCATCATTCAAAAACTAACAAGTCTTACATGTAAACAAAATATTAACAAGCAGTGAAAAATACAAACGACAATGCAGTACAAAAATTAAAAATGTCATGACTAAGGAGACGATTCTTGAAATCTTCAAACTTAAACAGTTGAGAGGTTGACGTGCACCACCAACTTTCCTTCTGAAAAGGATATGCACTTTTCGTCAATCAATTGTTTCACTTCTGCTCGAAGGAGTCTACAATCTTCAGTTGAGTGCCCTACGGATCCTCCATGATACCCACATTATGCATTGGGATCATACCCAGGAGGGTATGGCTTTGGCACTGACTTAAAAGTCTTGGGCTCCACCAATGAGTGTTGAATCAAATGTGGCAGAAGTTGACTGTACGACATAGGAACCAAGTGACGAAAAGCATTGTTGCGAAACATCTTCTTATTTTAGCGCTGATTGTGTCGTTGTCGAGTAACAGGAGGTTGTTGGCGCTGATTAGGACGTTCCTTACACTCAGACACTTTCATTCTCAGACTTGGCTCAAGAATAGGCAATAGTTGTGGGCATGGAGATTCTGAAATCATAGATTGTAAGACACACTTCTGACCCGATGCAGCTTCAGGGAGGAAAGCAGGAATATCCATCTCTTTTGCAATAACTGGAATAAGCCCACCGCTTGGCGTGAACTCAAATGCTTTTGAATCAATTAAATCCTGAACTTTGTGCTTAAAAGCTTTGTAGTTCTCCATAGTATGCCCCAGTGCCCCATAATGGAAATCACAATGAGCACTTACATCATAGCCTGGTGGTAGCTTATCAGGCAACGGAGACAGAGTCTGAAGTTCGACTAATCGAAGTTGAAGCAAGAGTTGCAATAATTGAGCATAAGTCATAGGGATCTGATTGAAGATTTGGTCGAGCTGTTTCGTCCTTTGACCATACCTCCTAATCCTAGGATTGCCTTGGGGAACAGGAGGTATCTGCTGATGGGGAAATTCTGGAACCTCAGATTGTGCAGAAGATCTTTGAGGCACATCGCACTTTGGGAAAGACTCCACAGGTAAGGGTGGAATAACCATCGCTGCTACAACTTTAGGCACATGATCGCCTTCTTTTCTCAACACATTTCTTAAGACTTCTATGATCAGGCCCATCTGAGTCTTTAACTGATGAACTTCTTCCCTAAGCATTTTCTGATCCTGAAACAAAGCTTGCACGTCCACCATAAATTATCCCATCTGGCTTTGGACTTCCCTCAATTCTGCTTGAATCTGCTCCATAGTCACTTCTGTCTTCCTTGAAAAGATAATGTCTGAAACCTGAGAAAAGAGTTGATCAGGACAATAAAGCCCAGCCTCGAGCACCTTCTATGCAAATGGAATGCAAATGATATGCAAAATGCTAATGCAACAAACAAGGGACCAAAAATCCCACGAAGCTCTGAACAATTGCTGACTGGATAAGTTCAAAAGTTCGCTCCAAAGAGAAAACCAGAATACTGGGTTGGTTGAAAGTCAAGTTTCCTGCATAACCTAATCCCTCTCACAGGTATGGACCTAATCTCTGATAAGGTTTGGCATCCTATGCGGTCGTCAGCGTCACATACTTTCGAGAAACGATGATATGTTCATCATTTCTTGTTTGGCATCATAGTCTAACGAAGCGGCCTCACTTAGCTGACTCCCAAGTGATCGGTCTCTAGAGTCGACAGTTTCCAGATCCAACATCCCTGTCCTGACCAGCAGGATGAGATGTCTTCAAAGAAAACCTCATCTGAATGCAAATTTCGTGAGGACTAGTGCATGTCTCCATACAGGTCCTCACTACTCTCCGCTCTAATGCTATGTGTATCCTCAAGCCTGGGTTTTGGCTTATCTCTCAAAGGAACAACCACCCAACAACACAACAGCAACATTATAATAATAAAGTGCGGGAAATGTAAATACAACAATATACAAAATATACATATACACACACCCACAAACAAAAACAGACAAAAACTAGGATTGACTCACATAGGTGTTGCACCCCAAAATTTGACCAACAATTATTTATTCATTGAGTTTTTGAAAGTGGATACCTTCATCAGAAAGTTCAAGAGATCCTCAGAAGAAGTGGGTTGAAACCAGGGTTGTGTGCTTCATAGCTTGAGAGTTGTGGGTGCCCCTCAGATGGTTCTGAGATTTTGAGAATGAATTTGATGTTTTGGGAAAGCCTATGAGATGTCTTGATAGCCTTCATGAAGCCCAGAGAAGTCATTATGCAAGGGTTCAGAAGATTCAACCATGAATGATAGAATTAGGGTTTTGACTGGGTCAACCCTAGGTCAACTGATGATTTGGAGAAGGTTGAGACCAATCCAAGGGCCATGAGATCATGGAATGATGCATAGAGATGATATAAAGATGATTCCTAGGCCAACTCATCATGAGTGAGGAGTTTGAGAAGTTTCAAGTCAGGGTCCCCAAGGATTGTCAGTGAAAAACCCTAATTTGATCCCTATCTTCCAGGCAGTTTTAGCTCAAGATGTGATTGATATCTCACCTTCCCCACAACATGAATGTTGTATAGCTTGTTCTAAGCTTTAATTTGAGTGGTGGAAGTCCTTGATAGGAGTTACAGAGCTCAAGTTATGGTTTTGACAAATTACAGGTCAGCAGAGGTGTGTGAATCTGGGTCCTTGAAAGTCACCCAACTTGCAGACAACTTTTGCCCTAGTAGGGTGATTCCTATGGCTTCTTGGTCAACATGAATGTTGAAGAGGATCTTCTTAGCTTTAATTTTAGTGGTAGAAGTCCTTGATTGGATTTGTGGAACTCAACTTATGGTTTGAACAAGACAGGGGTATTTTGGTCATTTGTCAGTTATAGGTCATTTTAGCCAATGCCTAAAACTCCTATTTCCAAGCCTCAAATGGAAAAACTCAAAACATGAAAGTTGCTCAAAATGTGATTTTAAGTCTAGAAAGAAGGTCACAAATTGTTGGAAAAGCTCATAGCATGAAGTTGCATGATTGGTCAAAAATGAACTAAAAATGGCTTATAAATTTGAAAACTTGAATTTGAAAATTGATTTGGAAGATCCACAAATCCAAAATAGGTCATCCAATATATCATTTTGATTGGAAAAATCATTTTGAGAACATTGGTTTATCTAGAATTTTGATTTGAAGCTTTAAAATGGATGATGCTTTGAAAACTTGTTACTTGAAAAAGAAGGCAATGTTGAAAAAACTTACACAAGCCAAAGATGAGTTTGTTTTTCACTCATCCACACTCAATATCTCTCATAAGGAGAATTTGGCACAAAATGGTAAGGCATAAGGCATGGAATGTGAGATTTTCAATATGTCATCACATGAGATTTTCAAGAACTTTCCATCAAATTCTAGATGAATCTAGAAGCATCTAATGATCATTATAAGAAGAGGGCCATGAAGAGAGTTCAAGGTTGGTGATAGAGAGAGATTTCAGGAGAGAGAGAGAGAGAGAGAAATAGCCATTGAAGCACTTTCTTCAAGTTCAAGCAACTCAAGAAATCTGCATCTACAAGCCATCTCCTTCCCAACAAGTGCAAACAGAAGCATTTCCACCATTGGAGGATCATCCTGAAGCAGTTACAAGCCCTGAATCATCCTCCACGAGCACCTACCATCATCACTTGACAGGTTGGTTTCTCTCCCTAATTCTCTTAATTTATGCAGTTTTAGTTAGTTTTATAGATATAGAACTGATGCATTAGGTTAGAGGATGAAACCCTAGAAGTTATAGCACGATCCATGGAGTTCCACAACAGAGCTATGAATCTTTAGAGATCAAGAACATGCACCCTAGGCTGTTATATTCCTAGGTTTTTAGCTTAGTGTAATCCCCTCAGCACGAAGAACATTCTAGGTTAGTATGGATTCATTCCATTACCATGCATATCAGTGTGAATCAAGTGTACCCGAAACTTCCATCTTTCATATTTCTTTGTAGAGTGAGTTTTAGAGAATTATAGCACCGTGATTGTGTAGAGGGAGAGGAGTAGAACAAGTTTGGTTCTTGCATCGTGAGGATTGGTTGAGAGATGAGAGAGCACTATGGCTTGGAAGTTTCACGCATGGAAGCAAGGAGCTGAAACCCTAATATCTAATTGGGGAAGACGACTTGGTAGCCCTTGGATCCAAGTCTGACCCTTGACCAAAGCCAAGATCTCACGGCCGTGATTCAATCTGAAGATGGAGGGAAAAATTCAAAAAAGTGAAACGCGGTCGTTTCATTTAAACTGGTTTCTGGGCTTAGTTCGCTATCCGCACCCCCTCTATTTCTGGCCCATCTCAAAACCAACTAGTGCGCCTTGCTATTCCAACCCCCCCTCCCTTTAATTGATTTAATTTCTTTTATATTGTTTTAATATTTTTCTTGTCTTTGAAAATTCATTAAAACTTGAAAAATAGCTCTTTTTTGGCCATTCTTTTTTCTATGATTAGATAATTTTGTGTAGGAAAATATAAAAATAAAAATGGAATTTTATTTTTAATGTGGAATTTTTAGTGGTATTTTCTTTAATGGAGTATATTTTCTTTCTTTTAGTTGATGAATGATTTTGCAAGATTTGTTTTAGGACTTTCCTTTAGTCTTTTTAATCCATTCTTTTTTGTGCAATTAGATGATGAATCATAGTTCCCCATAGGATTTATTCTAGAATTTTAGAATTAAATTTTGATTAGTTTAATTAGGGTAGATGTAGGGTATCCTAATTAGGGTTTAGGTTGTGCTTAGGTGAAGAATTCACTTTCTTTGATTGAGTTTTGTCTTGATTTTTAGGTAAAGGCCTATGTAGATGTTATGAATAGACTTTGTAGACCCTTGTGAACAATTGTTAGATTTTTCCCCATTGGTTTAGTATTTTTAGGTATTTTCTGAAGTTGCCTATTGATTTTGTCTGTGTTGTGGTTATCTGTTCATCTTTGGGGTTCATTGTGGGGAATTTGTTGTGGGGCTTGTGTTGCCTTGAAGACCTTGATGGAGAGCCTCATGAAGAGAAGTTTGTAGATCAAGATTCAGAGACCCAGAGCTTGGCTTGTCCCCTGTCTGTGAGGTTTGAGATCCTGAAGTTTGAAGGAAGTTCATGGTACTTTCCTGAGGAAGGCACTATGAATGACTTTCATTCTTTATTCTCACCTCTTCCTTAAGTATCCAATGATGTTGGAGCCAACTTGTGAGTTTAATTTCTCCTGAGGAGGAATGTAAACTGATCACATGTTGTTGAGCCACATGGGATACAACTCCTAAGTGGAAGTCTCCTAGTACTTTCCTGAGGAAGGTCCTATGGGTCTATTCACTTAGTTCCCTTAGTCTATCTAGGATTTCTCAAGTATCCAGTGATGTCGGAGCCAACTTGTGAGTTTAATTTCTCCTGAGGAGGAATGTAAACTGATCACAGTTGTTGAGCCACATGGGATACAACTCCTAAGTGGAAGCCTCCTAGTACTTTCCTGAGGAAGGTCCTATGAGTCTATTCATTTAGTTCCACTAGTTCAGATAGGATTTCCTAAATATCCAGTGATGTTGGAGCCTGCTTGTGAGTTTAATTTCTCCTGAGGAGGAATATAAACTGATCACAGTGGTTGAGCCACATAGGGTATGACTCCTGAGTATACACCTCTTAGTGCTTTCCTGAGGAAGACACTATGAGTCTGCTTGCTTAGCTCCCTTTCTTTGGTAAGCTTGTTCTGAAGCTTGAAGACTGGGATTGATTTCTCTTGTTTAGGGTTTTGCTTTAGTGCTTAGATTTGATCAGATTTTGTTTTAGGATAGGAGGGTAGATTCTTCCTTTCCCAAGCATGTGTGTTTGTTTGCCTGTTGGCACTTCATTTCCTTTATCTGGTTCTTGGCTTGATAGTATGTTGTTTATCTTCAGTATGATTGCTGTTATTTCATGACTGGCTTGAGGTCGAGACGAGCTTGTGGAGGCTGACACCCCACACACATTTCCTCCCTCACTTGCATTGCATCATTTTACTGTTAAAGTTGATGCTTTTGTCTGTTTTGGTGTATCATCGACATGATCCCTTAGGACTCTCATTTCCTCTGATGAGGATTTGATGATAGACTTTTAGGTTGAAACCTATGCATGACAACATCTAGGAGTTCCCTGTTCAAACCTCAACCATAGGATGAACCCATGGCATGATAACAGTAGGACTTGATAGTCTCCCTCCTAGTTGAGCCATCTTCCCCCGTAGTTACCCGAACTACGTTTGCTCTGATCTTTCATACCAGATGAAAGTACGTAGGCATAGGATGCGATGTCCTAGCGAGCAACCTTTCCCCCGTAAGCCCCCGTAGTTAGCCGAACTACGTTGACTCTGATTTCTCATTCTCTGATGGGAATACGTAGGCATAAAGTGCGACGCTTTGCCGAGTCATTTTTCTTTTCTTTTTCAGCCAGCCTTGATAGGTAGATAGATTATAACCAACCCGTCCAAGTAAACAAACAAGCGAGGATCCCGTCGAGTACGACGGACGTGAGGGGTGCTAATACCTTCCCCTTGCGTAACCGACTCCCGAACCCAGACAATGGTTGCGACGACCTTGTCTTACCCTTTTTCGTCAGGTTTTTCCGATCGTTTCCTTTCCCGCTCTGAGGGATAAATAACGAAAGGTGGCGACTCTTTTGTCATGCCGGCACCTTATTTTCGCGCAAGCGACAGCTGGCGACTTTGCTGGGGACTGTGATGGTTCCCTATGCGAGTCTCGCCTTGGGTTTTCTTCCTAGCTGTCTGGGCCTGTCCCCAGCAGCTGGCGACTCTGCTGGGGACTCATGGCATCTAGGGACTTTTCCCATCCCTTATGCTGGGACCGTTTCCCATCCCCTACGCGAGTCAATCCTATCGTTTGTGTGTTTGCTTGTTGGGTTGCGTTTATTTATCGCATTTTTACTTCCCGCACTTTACTTCCCGCATTTTATTTCCCGCATTTTATTTCCAGTTCAATATGATTATTTGTGCTGCTGTGGGAGAGGGATGTTACTGTGAGTGAAAAGCCGGACCTGGGCTTGAGTACACACCTAGATATAGTTGCGGAGAAGTAGTAGACGAACCTGTCTGCTGAGCAGGCACAGTTCCCTATGAAAATCTGCGCTCAGACGAGATTCTTGCAGAGGTGCTCCTTTCCGGTCCTGAGGATCTGAGGGGAGTCCAGACGTGAGGATTGTCGACTCTGGGGACCGATCATTTGGAAGTCAGCTAAGAGAGGCCTCTTCATGACTTGACGATGCCACTCCTTATGGGAATCGTATTGTCATTCGTGAAAGTCTGTGACGCTGATGACCGCATAGGATGCCGTACCTTTGTCCGTAGATTAGGTCCATACCTGTGAGTGGGGTTGGGATATTGCAGGAAACTTTGACCTCCAGACTACCTGGTTTTCTTGACAATGAATCAGTTATGATTGGGTTCTCAGTTGCAGATATGTTCTTGATAGAGCAAGGGTTTGATCAAAGGATTTTATCATCGGGTGTTTGTCTGTTCCTGATAGAGCAGGTTCCGATCAGAGTATTGTTATCAGAGGTTTGTTCTGGATGGAGCAAATTTTTGAGTAGGTTCTGAGGATCTCGTCAGCGGTTGTTATTTGTTCTTGATAGGACAGATTTTGAGTGGGGTTTGAAGATCTCATCAGCAGCTGTGTGTTTGTTCTAGAGAGGGCAGATTTGTGATTTGGGGTCCGAAGACTTCATCAACAGATATTCCTTGATCTTGCATCCGGGGTCTTTATTATCAGGCTTTTATTCTTGTCAGGGCAGAAGTTTGATCTCGATCCTATCAGATGGTTATTCATAGCAGATCATATCAGTGGTTTTACACCGGGGTTTCCTTCTCATCAGTGACTGTTGACACCGAATCTCCGCAGCAGCCACCGGGATATATTGTTGCATACCTGCACTTTGCATTAGCTTGCATAATCATTCCATTAGCGTGTGTCTGTGACAGGTACCGTTTCCCCGATCCAGGATCTTTCGCCTCTTATTGTGCTACTGCAGCCTCTCTCAGGAAGACTGATGCGTGCGAGTTCTCGGTCCTTGATGTGTCGAATCTGACTATGGCTATGCGAGGTTACTATTTCCATGATTGGGCTTGGATTCCTCTCCTTATTATTGCCAACGGGTGCCAGGATCGGGGGATAATCTCTCAAGCACACAGACACACGCATGCATCTGCATAAAGCATTTTTGCATGACATACATTCTGCTGCTTTTCCTAACCCTTGATGTTGACAGGTTTTTCAGGTACTCAGTTTCCGAGCTGTTTTCGATCTCCAGGATTGATCAAAGACTCATCCACCGCTACTCAACTCGCGCTAATCAGACGAGAATCATGGACCAGGTACAGTCAGATGTTCAAGAGCTTCGTGAACGGATGGATCGTTTTATGGAGCTGATGCAAGTAGTTGCGAATGGGCAAGACCAGCTTCGCACTTTGGTTCAACCTCTCATCTCCAGGGTTGACAGTAATGGAATACTTCACGGCGGGGCCGTGCCCACTCCTCCTCAAGGGGATACTCCGCAGAACGTTGTTCCTGCTGCCGGAGGCAACGGCAGTGCTAACGGCAATCTGATGACTAATCTCGGACTCAACGCGGCTGGCGCCGTCAATGGTAGTTTGGGAGCCAATGTTAATATAGGGCCGGTCAACGGCAATGCTGGTGCAGGAAATATGGTGGTGCCTCAACCGTGGCTGGAGGACCATCAGGATGACATTTTCTCTCAGAGAGGTGTAGAGGCTGAGTTGACTGCTGAGGCTCGACTCAGGTTCAAGGCGCTGGAAGATAAGATGAGAGATATAGAAAATCAGAACACATTGGGCGTTGACATGGCCAAACTCGGGTTGATTGCTGACTTTAAAGTACCTCACAAGTTCAAGGTGCCTATCTTTGAGAAGTATAGGGGCACTACTTGTCCCCGCGTTCACCTCCGATCTTATTACAGAAAGATGTCTGCTTATTCTGACGATGAGAAGTTGCTGATGCACTTCTTTCAGGATAGTCTTTCGGGTCCATCGCTCGAATGGTATATGGGTTTGGAGCCCGCTGCTGTGCGCACCTGGAAAGATCTTGCAGAAGCGTTTGTCCTCCACTATCAATATAATAGCGACTTGGCTCCCAACCGAGTTCAGCTTCAGAATCTCTCGCAGCGGAGCAATGAAAGCTTCAAAGAGTACGCCCAGCGGTGGCGTGAATTGGCTGCTCGGGTCCAACCACCGATGGTTGAGCGTGAGTTGGTGCAAATGTTCGTGGCTACCCTTCCTGGAGTCTATTATGAAAAGCTGGTTAGTGGCATGTCTGGAACATTCTCGGCCCTCATCACTTTGGGCGAGCATGTTGAGAACGGCATAAAGATTGGAAAAATTCAGGGCGAATCATCCTCAGCTGGAGGAACTAGCAAGAAACCCTATACTGGCAAGCGTCGAGAGGGAGATGCCAGTGCCGTCACTAATGCTAGGAGAAAGGGCAAGGGCCCTCAGTCTCAGATCGCTAGCATAAACATCCCAGCTGCTCCACCGCAGCCGCAGCCGCAACAGCAGCCCCAGCAACAGAATAATCAGGGATATAAGAGATATCAGAATCGGGGTCCCCTGGCAAACCGTCATTTGGAAACTCCTCCTATGCCGTATGCACAGCTTCTGCAGACGTTGCTTCAGCTCCAATTGGTTCACAAGAGGACAATGGCTCCCTTAACAGGGGCACCACCACCAGAGTATGATGCTAATGCTACTTGTGAATTTCACTCGGGGGCACCTGGCCACACAGTTGAGAATTCTAAAGCTTTTAAGCACAAAGTCCAGGACTTGGTGGACGCCAAGGTTATCAACTTTTCTGACAACGTGCCCAACGTCACCAAAAATCCAATGCCTCATCATAAGGGGGGCGGAGTAAATGCTGTTATCACTGAGGAGAGTTCAGACTTGCTGACCGATGTCAAAGATCTGAAGACGCCGTTGAGTTTTGTTAAGGCTAAGTTGCTGAAGAAGGGCTTCTTTCCCGGATGTGGAGAGTTATGTATGGCTTGTGCTACACTTCCTGATGGGTGTGAGCAGTTGATCGAAGGTATCCAGAGTCTGATGTCCGAGGGTATTTTGCAATTCAGTCGGAGCGTTGAGAATGCGTCAGGGGAAGTTGTGCTGAAGCAGGCAGACGAAGTTGCTACCATTACTATTCCTCGTCACCCTATCGCTATTTCCGCGCCCCGTCCGCCTTCTATCACCATCACCAGGGCCGGACCAATCCCATTCGAGAGTACCAATGCCGTTCCATGGCATTATGGCGCCGAAGTTTATTGTAATGGTCAGAAGATAGAGCTTGAGCCGTCCAGATCGACTGTGCAGAATCTTACCGAAGTCAGTGGTATCACTAGAAGCGGAAGAGTATTCGCACCAGCAGAGGTTGCAGCAGAGAAAGTGGTCCGGGCTGACGCTGTGGATAAGGGCAAAGGTAAAGCTGTTGAAGAGGTCCCTGCAGGGGCAGAGAAAGACTTGCTAGTTAAAGATGCTGAAGAGTTCATGCGCCTGATCAAGAAAAGTGACTACAAGATTGTAGATCATCTTCATCAGACTCCGTCAAAGATCTCGATTCTTAACTTGTTGTTGTGCTCCGAGGCGCACCGCAATGCATTGCTGAAGGTATTGAATGCTGCATACGTGCCGCAGGAGATATCAGTGAATCAACTCGAGGAAGTAGTAGCCCATGTCAATGCTGGTAATGGGCTGGGATTTACAGATCTGGAGCTGACTCCTAAGGGAAGAGATCACAACAGCGCCTTGCACGTCTCAATAGAGTGCAGAGGCACGATCATGTCACATGTCCTAGTGGATACGGGCTCCTCGCTTAACGTGCTTCCGAAGAAGGCACTGATGAAGTTGGATACCCGTGGACTGCTGTGCACGCCCAGTGATCTGGTCGTGAAGGCCTTTGACGGAACCAAGCGCCACGTCTTCGGAGAATTGACCCTGCCAATTCAAGTTGGTCCAGAGACGTTTAATGCGGTTTTCTATATCATGGATATCATGCCCGCCTATAGTTGCCTCTTAGGTCGGCCGTGGATCCATTCTGCTGGTGCCGTAACGTCCACGCTGCATCAGAAGCTTAAATATGCTGTTGGGGGCAGCATAGTCACAGTCTGTGGAGAGGAGGACATCATGGTAAGCCACCTATCGTCCTTTAAATACGTTGAAATGGATGGTGAGATCCATGAGACTCTGTGCCAAGCATTTGAAACCGTCAGGGTGAAGGAGGTAGCTCCCGTAGTTGCAGAGAAGCAAGAGTTGAACCTCTCCTCGTTTAAGGAAGCTAGAGCCGTTGTCGAAGCTGGTTCCACCCCAGGCTGGGGGCATGTCTTGGATATACCGATCAAACAGGATAAGTTCGGATTAGGGTATTCTCCTGGAGCTGAAGCTTCATCTTCTTCTGGAAGTTCGTCTCATGGGAAGGGGCCGATCTTATTCACCAAGGGGGGAGTAATTTTTGAGAGTATCAACGCTGCGTCGGAGGACAGCGGGGACAGTGATTGCGATCTTGACGCCTGGATTCAACCGAGCAAGCCGGGCGAGCACCTCCACAATTGGACCATCAAGGAGATTATCAAACTGACAAGTGAAGAGTAATGATTTGCTTTTTACAATCTTTGTACAACCCTACGTCCTGCCCGGGGCATAGTGGTTTTACCGTCAGGGCCTTGTTGGATTATGTGTATGCATTTTGTTAATAAATAAAAGGCGTTTTCTTCGTAATCAAATATTGTGTTCTCTGTTATTCATGCTTTATGTTTGTTTCGAAAAACAGCAAAATGGCAACGAGGTTCGTGCTAACCTGCATATTCTTGCTTTAAACTTAACCCTTGTTATTGCAGGATCCACGTAACAGATGACATCGACTCTGGACCCTCTACGGCTCACTACGACTTTGATTGCCCGATCTATCAAGCCGAGGATGAGATTGATGAAGACGAAGACCTTCCGGAAGAGTTGGCCCGCTTGTTGAGACAAGAGGAGAAGGTTATTCTGCCTCACGAGGAGGATATTGAGATTGTAAATCTGGGTTCTGAGGAGCTTATCAGAAATGTCAGAGTAGGGGCTGCGCTGCAGAATGATGTCAAGCATAGACTGGTCGAGATGCTTCGAGAGTATAGTGACGTCTTTGCTTGGTCATATGAGGATATGCCCGGACTTGACACTGATATCGTGGTTCATCGCTTGCCGTTGCGAGAAGATTGCCCTCCAGTCAAGCAGAAGCTCAGGAGGACGAGACCAGACATGGCTGTAAAAATCAAAGAAGAGGTCCAGAAGCAGTTGGACGCAGGATTTATAGCCGTTACCACTTACCCTCCGTGGGTCGCCAACATAGTGCCTGTACCAAAGAAGGACGGTAAGGTACGCATGTGCGTCGATTATCGGGATTTGAATAGGGCAAGCCCTAAGGATGATTTCCCGTTGCCTCATATCGATGTGTTGGTCGACAATACAGCCCAGTTTTCCGTGTTTTCGTTCATGGATGGCTTCTCCGGTTACAATCAGATTAAGATGGTGCCGGAGGACATGGAGAAAACGACGTTTATTACCCCCTGGGGCACGTTTTGCTACAAGGTAATGCCCTTCGGTCTGAAGAATGCAGGGGCCACTTACCAGCGAGCAATGGTAACTTTGTTTCATGATATGATTCATCATGAGATCGAGGTCTATGTTGATGACATGATTGCAAAGTCCCAAACGGAGGAGGAGCATCTGGTCAATTTATTGAAGCTGTTTGAAAGGCTTAGGAAGTTCAGGCTGAGGCTGAATCCTAACAAGTGCACTTTCGGAGTGCGGTCCGGAAAGTTATTGGGGTTTATCGTTAGTGAACGAGGTATTGAAGTTGATCCTGCAAAGATAAAAGCTATCCAAGAAATGCCAGCGCCGAAAACCGAAAAAGAAGTTCGTGGTTTCTTGGGCCGAATAAACTACATTGCAAGGTTTATCTCTCAGCTCACGGCCACTTGTGAACCGATGTTCAAATTGTTAAAGAAAAATCAGGCGATTACTTGGAATGAGGATTGCCAGAAGGCATTCGATAAGATAAAGCAGTATCTTCAAGAACCTCCAATCTTGATACCCCCAGTGGCTGGATGGCCATTAATCATGTACTTGACAGTTCTGGAGAATAGCATGGGGTGTGTTCTCGGTCAGCACGACGAGACGGGCAGGAAAGAGCATGCCATTTACTATTTGAGTAAAAAGTTCACTGAGTGTGAATCTCGATACTCGATGCTGGAGAAGACGTGTTGTGCATTAGCTTGGGCTGCCAAACGTCTACGACAGTATATGCTCAATCACACCACTATGCTGATTTCGAAGATGGATCCGATCAAGTACGTCTTCGAGAAGCAGGCTCTTTCAGGCAGGATTGCCAGATGGCAGATGGTGTTAACAGAATATGATATTCAGTACGTCTCTCAGAAAGCCATCAAGGGAAGCGTATTATCTGACTACCTTGCCGAACAGCCAATCGAAGACTATCAGCCGATGAAGTTCGAATTCCCTGACGAGGACATTATGTTTCTCAAAGCGAAGGATTGCGATGAGCCATTGCCCGATGAGGGGCCGGATAGGAAGTCTCAGTGGAAGTTGATATTCGACGGAGCGGTTAATTCCTATGGAAGTGGTATCGGGGCTATCATCACGACTCCTCACGGATCCCATATCCCGTTTACTGCAAGACTGACGTTTCCAGTTACCAACAACGAAGCCGAGTATGAAGCATGTATTATGGGTCTAGAAGAGGCAATTGATTTGAGAATCAAGAATCTAGACATATATGGTGACTCAGCGCTTGTAATCAATCAGATCAAAGGGGAGTGGGAAACTCGTCAAGCGAATCTAGTGCCGTACATGAATTATGCCAGGAGGCTGCTTCCGTTCTTTGACCGAGTAGAACTTCATCATGTACCCCGGGCTGAAAACCAAATGGCTGATGCTTTAGCCACGCTGGCTTCAATGTATAAAGTCAATTATTGGAATGAGGCTCCAAGAATTGTGCTTTCGCGGCTTGATAGACCAGCGTTTGTGTTCGCAATCGAAGATGCCACTGACGGCAAGCCATGGTTCCACGATATCCAGACCTTCCTTATGACCAAGGAGTATCCTGCGGGTGCGTCAACCCAGGATAAGAAGACTCTGAGGAGGCTATCTGGAAACTTTTACCTCAACCCTGATGGAGTGCTGTATAAGAGAAACCACGATCTCGTGCTACTCAGATGTGTAGATGAGAGAGAGGCAAGTATGCTCATGGAAGAAGTCCATGAGGGCACATTTGGTACGCACGCCGGCGGGCATGCCATGACAAGAAAGATCCTGAGAGCAGGATATTACTGGTTGACTATGGAGTCGGATTGCTTCAGATTCGCGAAGAAATGTCACAAATGCCAGATTTATGCTGATAAAGTTCATGTGCCGCCGTGCCCATTGAATGTCATGTCCTCCCCTTGGCCGTTCTCCATGTGGGGCATCGACATGATAGGCAAGATCGAGCCCACTGCATCCAATGGTCATCATTTCATTCTGGTAGCTATCGACTACTTCACCAAGTGGGTGGAGGCAGCCTCGTACGCTAATGTGACCAAGCAGGTGGTGGCTAAATTCATAAAGAGGGACATCATCTGTCGCTATGGAATTCCCGAGCGGATCATTACTGATAATGGTTCGAATTTGAATAACAAGATGATGAAGGAGCTGTGCCAGAGCTTCAAGATTGAACACCACAACTCATCTCCTTATCGGCCGAAGATGAACGGCGCTGTTGAAGCGGCCAACAAGAACATCAAGAAGATTGTTCAGAAGATGGTTGTGACGTATAAAGATTGGCACGAGATGCTGCCGTTTGCCTTGCACGGTTATCGTACTACGGTGCGTACGTCGACCGGGGCAACTCCTTTCTCCTTGGTGTATGGTATGGAAGCTGTCCTACCGTTAGAAGTGGTGATTCCCTCTTTGCGAGTTTTGGTTGATGTGAAACTTGATGAGGCAGAATGGGTTACGAATCGTTTGAACCAACTCAGCCTGATGGACGAGAAGAGGTTAGCATCGATTGCATTTGGTCGCCTATACCAAAGCCGAATGAAGAAAGCTTACGATAAGAAGGTGCGTCCTAGAAGCTTTCAGACGGGTGATCTCGTCCTGAAGAAGATTCTTCCGCCACACTCCGATCACCGGGGCAAGTGGACTCCGAATTACGAAGGGCCGTATGTCGTCAGCAAGGTCTTCTCGGGAGGAGCTTTGTTGTTATCCACGATGGATGGTGAAGATTTTGCATCCCCGGTGAACGCGGACGCAGTTAAAAAATACTTTGCTTGAAAGAGACCCGCTGGACAAAAAAGAAAGAGTCCAGGCAAAAAAGGGCATCCCGGCGAACCAAAAACAGAATAAAAGGTTCGGGCAAAAATTAGGGATAAAATTGAAAAAATGTACACCCGCGAAGTCGAAAACCTACACTGGGCGGCTTCGGCAAAAAAGGGTATCCCGGTGAACTGAAAACCCGTGAAGGGCGGTTCACGCAAAAGTTAGGGATTTAAATAAGCAAATGACTGCGTTCCGCGTATGGACTTTCATTGTTTAGTGGTTCGGAAGACCTGAGGGCCGTTTATCTGAATCAATCTCTTCCAAAGCTGAAGCATCGGAGAAGTATCAAAGTCGAGTGGGTCTTAGAGGGATCAACTCATGGTGTTCGTCTACGCCTCGATTGCCGACATTTGTATATACTGATGTATATTTATGTTTTCCTTTTTTGCGCGACTTCCTCATTCCAGGAGTTTGCCTCTGTTGTAAAACATTTTTGCCCGTTCAGGGGTTCATCATCAATAAAATGCACATTATTCAGCAATTCTACTTGACTGCTTAGCATTTATCTGTTTTGTTTGCGAATGAGAACGCCGATGTATTTTTGATAAAATGCGCATACATAAACTTGCGGGCCTAGGCCCATTGATTGTTAAAACAACTAATTAACTGAATATTGTCACGAGATAATAACCTGGATAGGCCCCTGTGAGGAGGGTATCTTGTCTGTTTGTTTGTGTTGTTGCAGGTGTAGCACCCCGCCAGAAGATGTGCCGTGCGTATCCCCGAAGCAGGATGAGTCCTCCTTCCCCAGCAGAGTTCAGTAGTCTCTCCTCCGCAGAATCTGAACGCAAGATGGTGAGCATTGATATGTCTTCCTCGGGTAGAGGTGATTCTCTTCCCCAAGCAGACGCATCCTGAAGGAATGTCACCTCATCGGCTGAGTCAAGCACCGAAGAATGATGTCGCCTCTCCCCAGCACCGGGTCACAAGTGCAGATTTCAGAGAAGTGTTCGGATGCCGAAGCTCGTGCCTTCCCCAGTAAAGTCGCCGAAGCAGGATGTCCCCCGCACCGGGTCACAAGTGCAGGTTTCGCAGGAGGATGTTCGTATGCCGAAGGATGCAGTAACTGATGGTGCCAGACGGAAGTCTCCAGTGGAATTGAGATTCCTCACCAGAGTCAGGCTCTCTCCTGAAGTTCGATGATTCCCTCTTTCCCAGTAGAGTATTGGAACGGCTGATGTTGTATTCCCCTGCAGAGTTGTACTCTCCCCCGAGGTCAGATGATTCCTTCTTCCCCGGCGAAATTGAGTTTCCTCATCGGAGTTGCACTCTCCAGCGAAGTAGAATGATTTCTCTCCCCGGCTGAGTCCGCAGAAAAGCAGAATCCTTGAACATTGATCGGATCATGATTGATTTTCCCCCAGCAGAGCGTGAGGCAGCTAATGTTGTGTTTCCCCAGAATCGCACTCTCTCCATCGAAGCAGAATGATTTCTCCTTCCTCAGCCGAGTTTGCAGATATCCAAGAGGGCCGAGTCCTTGGAAGTGGATCAGATCATGATTGGTTTTTCCCCAGTGGAGTGTTGAGCAGCTGAAGTTGGTTCCCCACAGAGTGGTCATCCCCAGAAGAGTAGCCGAGACGGCCGCGCAGTTCATTCTCGCAATTGATATCAGCAGATCCAAGTTCTCGTAGAGCTTCGTCCCCGGCAGCAGTCAGCTGAAGTTGTTCCCCTGCAGCAGTTCGCGGAAGATCAATTCCCCAGACAGAGCCTGATTGATATTGGCGTGTTCAAGTTCTCCTCAGCAGGATGATTCCTCTACCTGAGTGGTTCTTTCTCCTTGACAGGAGGATTTCCCCCTTCGGCATTTATTTTGCTGACGGGATCGCATCATTGTGCATGATTGCATAGCATTGTGCATGATTGCATAGCATTGAGCATGATTGCATGGCATTTAGCATAAACGCATATCATTCCCACTGTGTGGGGCATAGTGCAGAAGCATACACATCATAAGCATGATCTAGGTCATCATCATCCTTGTTGAACAGGTGTACCACCAAAAGACCGGTTGCTCAGGACGATTCTTGATGTTCTCCCCAGCAAGGTCACTTGCGAGATAATTCTTAAAGACCCAGGAGTAATCCCCACGGTCGCTCGCTCAAGATGATTTTTGAGATCCCCAGCGAAGTCTTCGGTTCAAGATGATTCTCGAACTCCTCAGCAGGGCCGTTTGCTTAAGGTGATTCTTAAGACCTCAGTACAGCTTCCCGGGTTGTTCGCCTAGTATGATACTTGGGCTCCCCGACAGCGTCCTCAACAAGAGTTGCCCAGGAAGATTCCTGGAATACCCAACAGAATGTTTGCTCCAGAAAGGTTATCGGTTCAGGACGATTCTTGAAGATGCCCGACGGATCTGTTTGGTCAAGATGATTCTTGAAGCCCTGAGTGGCATGATATGTCTGCTCCAACAATGATGTCTAATCTGAAGATGGATTTCATGAGCGCCCGAAGGCGATATCAGAAGGTTCCTGTGAGTCCAGATTTCCGTGTTGAAGAATCAACGGGTGGCTGAAGACAAGGTTCCAGGGTTGTAGATACAACAGAGTGATTCGCGTGGGTCTGAAGACCAAGTCAGTTATCCTGAGGTGATGATTGAGTGCGATCAAGTGAATGATACGTCTTCTGATTGAAGTCGAAGAGGTTTCTCCAACAATGATGTCTAATCTGAAGATGGATTTCATAAGCGCCCGAAGGCGATATCAGAAGGTTCCTGTGAGTCCAGATTTCCGTGTCGATGAATCAACGGGTGGCTGAAGACAGGGTTCCAGGGTTGTAGATACAACAGAGTGATTCGTGTGAGTCTGAAGACCAAGTCAGTTATCCTGAGGTGATGATTGATTGCGATCAAGTGAATGGTATGTCTTCTGATTGAAGTCGAAGATGTTCCTCCAGCGGTGACGCAGGGTATTTCGATCGTCCGACAGTAATGTCAGGTTTAGTTCTCCAGCAGTGACGCAGGGTGCTTCGATCGTCCGACGGTGATGTCCAATTTGGTTCTCCAGCTAGTTGTTGAGCAGCTAATGTTGCAGGATTCAAAGGTTTGTTCCCCGCAGAGTATTGTGTGCTCGTGCAGTTGGCAAATTTTTGGGTTTACCGATATTCAATCGTCTCGCACCTTGATTGGATGAGAGTCGTGCGCTCCTCACCCAGTCAGGTTCAAGCCGTTTGAATAGGGGCAGCTGTTGCACCCCAAAATTTGACCAACAATTATTTATTCATTGAGTGTTTGAAAGTGGATACCTTCATCAGAAAGTTCAAGAGATCCTCAGAAGAAGTGGGTTGAAACCAGGGTTGTGTGCTTCATAGCTTGAGAGTTGTGGGTGCCCCTCAGATGGTTCTGAGATTTTGAGAATGAATTTGATGTTTTGGGAAAGCCTATGAGATGTCTTGATAGCCTTCATGAAGCCCAGAGAAGTCATTATGCAAGGGTTCAGAAGATTCAACCATGAATGATAGAATTAGGGTTTTGACTGGGTCAACCCTAGGTCAACTGATGATTTGGAGAAGGTTGAGACCAATCCAAGGGCCATGAGATCATGGAATGATGCATAGAGATGATATAAAGATGATTCCTAGGCCAACTCATCATGAGTGAGGAGTTTGAGAAGTTTCAAGTCAGGGTCCCCAAGGATTGTCAGTGAAAAACCCTAATTTAATCCCTATCTTCCAGGCAGTTTTAGCTCAAGATGTGATTGATATCTCACCTTCCCCACAACATGAATGTTGTAGAGCTTGTTCTAAGCTTTAATTTGAGTGGTGGAAGTCCTTGATAGGAGTTACAGAGCTCAAGTTATGGTTTTGACAAATTACAGGTCAGCAGAGGTGTGTGAATCTGGGTCCTTGAAAGTCACCCAACTTGCAGACAACTTTTGCCCTAGTAGGGTGATTCCTATGGCTTCTTGGTCAACATTAATGTTGAAGAGGATCTTCTTAGCTTTAATTTTAGTGGTAGAAGTCCTTGATTGGATTTGTGGAACTCAACTTATGGTTTGAACAAGACAGGGGTATTTTGGTCATTTGTCAGTTATAGGTCATTTTAGCCAATGCCTAAAACTCCTATTTCCAAGCCTCAAATGGAAAAACTCAAAACATGAAAGTTGCTCAAAATGTGATTTTAAGTCTAGAAAGAAGGTCACAAATTGTTGGAAAAGCTCATACCATGAAGTTGCATGATTGGGCAAAAATGAACTAAAAATGGCTTATAAATTTGAAAAGTTGAATTTGAAAATTGATTTGGAAGATCCACAAATCCAAAATAGGTCATCCAATATATCATTTTGATTGGAAAAATCATTTTGAGAACATTGGTTTAGCTAGAATTTTGATTTGAAGCTTTAAAATGGGTGATGCTTTGAAAACTTGTTACTTGAAAAAGAAGGCAATGTTGAAAAACCTTACACAAGCCAAAGATGAGTTTGTTTTTCACTCATCCACACTCAATATCTCTCATAAGGAGAATTTGGCACAAAATGGTAAGGCATAAGGCATGGAATGTGAGATTTTCAATATGTCATCACATGAGATTTTCAAGAACTTTCCATCAAATTCTAGATGAATCTAGAAGCATCTAATGATCATTATAAGAAGAGGGCCATGAAGAGAGTTCAAGGTTGGTGATAGAGAGAGATTTCAGGAGAGAGAGAGAGAGAGAGAAATAGCCATTGAAGCACTTTCTTCAAGTTCAAGCAACTCAAGAAATCTGCATCTACAAGCCATCTCCTTCCCAACAAGTGCAAACAGAAGCATTTCCACCATTGGAGGATCATCCTGAAGCAGTTACAAGCCCTGAATCATCCTCCACGAGCACCTACCATCATCACTTGACAGGTTGGTTTCTCTCCCTAATTCTCTTAATTTATGCAGTTTTAGTTAGTTTTATAGATATAGAACTGATGCATTAGGTTAGAGGATGAAACCCTAGAAGTTATAGCACGATCCATGGAGTTCCACAACAGAGCTATGAATCTTTAGAGATCAAGAACATGCACCCTAGGCTGTTATATTCCTAGGTTTTTAGCTTAGTGTAATCCCCTCAGCACGAAGAACATTCTAGGTTAGTATGGATTCATTCCATTACCATGCATATCAGTGTGAATCAAGTGTACCCGAAACTTCCATCTTTCATATTTCTTTGTAGAGTGAGTTTTAGAGAATTATAGCACCGTGATTGTGTAGAGGGAGAGGAGTAGAACAAGTTTGGTTCTTGCATCGTGAGGATTGGTTGAGAGATGAGAGAGCACTATGGCCTGGAAGTTTCACGCATGGAAGCAAGGAGCTAAAACCCTAATATCTAATTGGGGAAGACGACTTGGTAGCCCTTGGATCCAAGTCTGACCCTTGACCAAAGCCAAGATCTCACGGCCGTGATTCAATCTGAAGATGGAGGGAAAAATTCAAAAAAGTGAAACGCGGTCGTTTCATTTAAACTGGTTTCTGGGCTTAGTTCGCTATCCGCACCCCCTCTATTTCTGGCCCATCTCAAAACCAACTAGTGCGCCTTGCTATTCCAACCCCCCTCCCTTTAATTGATTTAATTTCTTTTATATTGTTTTAATATTTTTCTTGTCTTTGAAAATTCATTAAAAATTGAAAAATAGCTCTTTTTTGGCCATTCTTTTTTCTATGATTAGATAATTTTGTGTAGGAAAATATAAAAATAAAAATGGAATTTTATTTTTAATGTGGAATTTTTAGTGGTATTTTCTTTAATGGAGTATATTTTCTTTCTTTTAGTTGATGAATGATTTTGCAAGATTTGTTTTAGGACTTTCCTTTAGTCTTTTTAATCCATCCTTTTTTGTGCAATTAGATGATGAATCATAGTTCCCCATAGGATTTATTCTATAATTTTAGAATTAAATTTTGATTAGTTTAATTAGGGTAGATGTAGGGTATCCTAATTAGGGTTTAGGTTGTGCTTAGGTGAAGAATTCACTTTCTTTGATTGAGTTTTGTCTTGATTTTTAGGTAAAGGCCTATGTAGATGTTATGAATAGACTTTGTAGACCCTTGTGAACAATTGTTAGATTTTTCCCCATTGGTTTAGTATTTTTAGGTATTTTCTGAAGTTGCCTATTGATTTTGTCTGTGTTGTGGTTATCTGTTCATCTTTGGGGTTCATTGTGGGGAATTTGTTGTGGGGCTTGTGTTGCCTTGAAGACCTTGATGGAGAGCCTCATGAAGAGAAGTTTGTAGATCAAGATTCAGAGACCCAGAGCTTGGCTTGTCCCCTGTCTGTGAGGTTTGAGATCCTGAAGTTTGAAGGAAGTTCATGGTACTTTCCTGAGGAAGGCACTATGAATGACTTTCATTCTTTATTCTCACCTCTTCCTTAAGTATCCAATGATGTTGGAGCCAACTTGTGAGTTTAATTTCTCCTGAGGAGGAATGTAAACTGATCACATGTTGTTGAGCCACATGGGATACAACTCCTAAGTGGAAGTCTCCTAGTACTTTCCTGAGGAAGGTCCTATGGGTCTATTCACTTAGTTCCCTTAGTCTATCTAGGATTTCTCAAGTATCCAGTGATGTCGGAGCCAACTTGTGAGTTTAATTTCTCCTGAGGAGGAATGTAAACTGATCACAGTTGTTGAGCCACATGGGATACAACTCCTAAGTGGAAGCCTCCTAGTACTTTCCTGAGGAAGGTCCTATGAGTCTATTCATTTAGTTCCACTAGTTCAGATAGGATTTCCTAAATATCCAGTGATGTTGGAGCCTGCTTGTGAGTTTAATTTCTCCTGAGGAGGAATATAAACTGATCACAGTGGTTGAGCCACATAGGGTATGACTCCTGAGTATACACCTCTTAGTGCTTTCCTGAGGAAGACACTATGAGTCTGCTTGCTTAGCTCCCTTTCTTTGGTAAGCTTGTTCTGAAGCTTGAAGACTGGGATTGATTTCTCTTGTTTAGGGTTTTGCTTTAGTGCTTAGATTTGATCAGATTTTGTTTTAGGATAGGAGGGTAGATTCTTCCTTTCCCAAGCATGTGTGTTTGTTTGCCTGTTGGCACTTCATTTCCTTTATCTGGTTCTTGGCTTGATAGTATGTTGTTTATCTTCAGTATGATTGCTGTTATTTCATGACTGGCTTGAGGTCGAGACGAGCTTGTGGAGGCTGACACCCCACACACATTTCCTCCCTCACTTGCATTGCATGCATTTTACTGTTAAAGTTGATGCTTTTGTCTGTTTTGGTGTATCATCGACATGATCCCTTAGGACTCTCATTTCCTCTGATGAGGATTTGATGATAGACTTTTAGGTTGAAACCTATGCATGACAACATCTAGGAGTTCCCTGTTCAAACCTCAACCATAGGATGAACCCATGGCATGATAACAGTAGGACTTGATAGTCTCCCTCCTAGTTGAGCCATCTTCCCCCGTAGTTACCCGAACTACGTTTGCTCTGATCTTTCATACCAGATGAAAGTACGTAGGCATAGGATGCGATGTCCTAGCGAGCAACCTTTCCCCCGTAAGCCCCCGTAGTTAGCCGAACTACGTTGACTCTGATTTCTCATTCTCTGATGGGAATACGTAGGCATAAAGTGCGACGCTTTGCCGAGTCATTTTTCTTTTCTTTTTCAGCCAGCCTTGATAGGTAGATAGATTATAACCAACCCGTCCAAGTAAACAAACAAGCGAGGATCCCGTCGAGTACGACGGACGTGAGGGGTGCTAATACCTTCCCCTTGCGTAACCGACTCCCGAACCCAGACAATGGTTGCGACGACCTTGTCTTACCCTTTTTCGTCAGGTTTTTCCGATCGTTTCCTTTCCCGCTCTGAGGGATAAATAACGAAAGGTGGCGACTCTTCTGTCATGCCGGCACCTTATTTTCGCGCAAGCGACAATAGGGGATGGGAATTTTCCCTAGTGAAGTCACCAGCTGTTGCATCGCTGCGAAGAGGGGCCATTGGAAGACAAAAGAGTCGCCACCGTTCGTTATTTATCCCAAAGAGGGAAAGGAAACGATCATAGAAAACCTATAGAAAGGGAAAATACACGTCATCGCAACCAAATCATGGGTTCGGGAGTCGGTTACGCAAGGGGAAGGTACGAGCACCCCTCACGTTCGTTGTACTCTACGGGATCCACGCTTGTTGTCTAGTCTATGGGTGAAAAAAAATATCTACGGCTGCTGCTAAACTGGAGGAAACGGAAAGAACTGACTCGATAGGACATCGCCGCCCTATGCCTACGTATTCCCTCGTGCAATGGGAAAGTCAGATTCAACGTAGTTCGGGAAACTACCGGGGGGGGGGGGGATTGCTCGCCAAGACATCGCGTCTTGTGCCTACGTATTCTCATATGGTATGAGAAATCAGACCAAAATGTAGTTCAGGCTAACTACAGGTAAACGGTGTGTTCTCGATCGCACGGGGGTGAGAGAAAAGGTAGACGATACTAGCGCATGTATTCTAGCAGTTAGGTGTATTGTTGATCGATCATTGGAGACTTAGGCGTTACCTGTGTCCGGTAGAACGAACGTAGCATGTCATGGTTGAAAAGGTATGGGAACCTAAAGGTTTAAAACAACGGGCTAGTCTCAATTGCACGGGGGAAAGAGAAGGGGAGATTAGTCGTCAGCGAGAAAGTATCGATCACACGGAGGCGAGAGAAAAGAGAAGTTAGTTGTTAGTGTGCTCTACAATATATCACGTCTTGTGCCTACATATTCTCATCTGGTATGAGAAATCAGAGCAGCTGTAGTTCAGCTAACTACAGGAAAGAGGGAAAAGTGAACTTGCTAGGATTATCGCAATCCTATGCCTACGTACTCTCAAAATATATGAGAGATCAGAGCAGTCGTAGTTTGGCCAACTATGGAAAACCGGTCTCGATCGCACGGGGGCGAGAGAAAAGAGAGAGTTTCAATCGCAAGGATGCGAGAGAAAAGGGGCTCAATCGCAAGGACGCGAGAGAAAGGAAACGGATCGGGACGTAAACGCTAAAACCTAAGACATAGAAGCCAATGCGTCGCATATTATCCAAAGGACATACGTTAAACACTCTAGACGAAGTGAGAGGAGACCGCCCACTCATCATTTCCCACGTATCTATCGCTAACGGCTCACAACACTCGACGGTTAATTAAAAGATGAAATTGAAACAATATTACTGAACAGAGTGGTTCCGTTGACCCTTTACATTGCGTGCAAGCTTCCTTTCCAAGCTTCTCCTCCTCTTTGATCCTTGGCGATGATGCTTTGAAATCGAATCGGGACCAATGTGACGCTAAACCGTCGTAGCTCGACTTATAAGGGAAGCCAAGCTATAGGAGGTCGCGTATTGATTTCCATGCTATGGAAAAGTTAGAGAAACTATATTGAGGATCATTCTCCAATTTAATCGTGTCGCACAGACCAAAAACAGAAGTGGGATCTCGTCTTACGGATACAAGACTTAATCGATCCAAGACAAGTCAAAATAAAATCGAAAGATGAAGATAAATGAGGAGAGAAAGAAGTGGTCTCGGATCCAACATTATTCATTAATAATTTGACTGGTAATGAATTACGGAAATATCGTCATCGACCAAAACAGGTGAAAATGACCAAAGATGGATAAACGGTCGAAAATGAAAACGAGAAAGAAAGTCGGTCTTGGGATTGTCGTTTCCATCAATAATTTGACGTATAACAACTTGGAGGTCTCGTCATCGGCCCAAACAGATGAAAATGAGACAAAATTCCAAATAACAAAAGAGAAAAGAAATTCAACTCTAAAAATAAAGTCTCTAAAAGAAATTGAAATTAAAAAACTTAGAATAATATATAATATAAACTCTAAAAGTAATATAAAATTCCAAATATAATATAATATAGATAATATTCTAAAAAAAAGTATAATACATAAAATATAAATAAAATATATTTACAAAAAAAAATGTATAACCAAACTGTTTAAAAAAACTAAAACAAAATATAATATATAAACATAATTAATATAATATATATACAAAAAAAACAGTTAGTATAATACATAATAAAGTATATAATATATTTCAAAAAAAAGGAGAAGAAACAGGGGGAGGGCGTGTGAAAATAGGGGCGGTGCATAAGAAATCACAGTGCATATGGGTTTAGGATGAGTTCAAATGCCAACACTCATATCAAAAATAAAATAAAGCACAACACAACATCTTCGTCCTCATAAAATTTCCGCGACAGCCTCACCTTTTTTGTTTCATCCTTCAAATCCAACTTCTCATGAAGCTCTACAGCAAGTGAACCATCATCTTCGTTAACCGTATGATTGAAATCTCACGGTGGAGAAAGATCCTCAAAACCGTTTTGTGGTTCTTTGACATTGGAAGCAGCATCGGCAGTGTAATCGATTTCAGAGTGTTCCATCCTCCATCCATATTTCAAAACTTTTGAGTAGTGTTGTTGCTGTTTGGGGTTTTCGATGTGTTTTACTGGGTAAAAGTTGTTGGGATGAAGAAAAATGGTGAAATGGGTGATTTTGTGCTAAAGATGGAAGGCGTTGTGGTTTTCAGATGATTTTCGAAGGTAAAGCGAAAAGGGGTTTGAGATGGGGGAATTTCTAAGTTGTTGAAAATGGGTCAGAGATGGAGGTCGGGGATGATGAAGATTAAGGAGTTGAAGCTTGCGAAGATGGAAGATGGTTGATTTGAGTTTGAAGCTCAGTTTGAAGTGAGGAGTTCTTTCTGAAAAATGGTGAAGGAGATGAGTTGTTCAGCTGATGAAGGTGAAGATTGATGTTGGTGAATGGATGATTACTGTGTTGGCTGGGTTAAGTGAAGACGGTGGTGAGAGTTTCGCGAAGAGGGTTCGTTCGGTTAAGGATCTGGTTTTTTTTTTTAAGATTTGAGGTGGGTGAATAGTTGTTCGATGGAGGGTTTGAAGATCTGGAAATGATATTCGAAGGTTTATGTTTTGCGGTTCTAAGATGTTTGGTAATGGTGGTTTGGAGGGGTTTTTGCGGCGCCAGAAGTGATGAAGGTGATGAGTGAAGTTGAGGTTTCGGTTGGTTGAAAGAAGATGAGGTTGGAAGGTGAAGATTTCAGTGATTGATGAAATGGTGTTTGAAGGTGAGTTTAGGATGAACACGGTGGTAGATGAAGATGGAAGATGTTGTTGTGGAGAGAAGAAGCTGGAAATTGTTTGGAAGGAGATGGATTGAAGAACACGATGAAGGTGGCTAGGGTAGGCGGCTGGTAATTCTAGGGTTAGGGATCCCCAATGAAGGAGACAGTAAACAGTGTTCTTATATGGGGGAAAACTGACACGTGGCTCCGCTAAGCCTGATTACATACTGATTAAATTTTAATTAAATGAAATAAAGCTGATAATGATGTTGACTTAATCAAATGAAAATAAATTAATAAAAACTCTAAGTTGGTTTAATTAAAAAACAAAGTTAGTTAATTCTAAGAAATAATCTAAATCCTAATTAAAGTTAAAATCCTAACTAAATTAACTAAAACAAATCCTAGTTTAATACTAAAAATAAAAACTTAGTAATATTGAAAAAGAATAATTCACCAAAAAAACCTATTTCTAAACTATTGATATTTAAATCAATTATTAAAAATATTCTATAAATATTAATTAATTCTATAAAAATAATCCTATAAAAAAACTACAAATATTAAAATATATAAAAATAATCATATTCAAAGTATTTCTAAATAAATAAATAAGACAAAAAAAGAAATGCGAAAATGCCATGGAAAACGGGCGAGCACCGAAATGCTCCGAATTATCAGCATTGATTGAACCATCAGGAAGAGAGCGTCTTTTCGCTCGAATTCGACACTGAACTTCTCATTTGAATTATTTGAATAGCCTGAAATGCGAACCAAGCGGCTAAAATCCTGATAAATTCAATCCGGCTGATAACACGGGTAAAATGCGACCTAAATGATATGCAGATGAAAACGAAGCAAAAGCCAGTCAAAGCTAGAAAACTGATGGGCAAATTTTAGGGTGCAACAGGTGGTTTTCAATGCAATTTTGGCGCTCTGCATTTATGGCATAGTTTTGTTCCCTAATATCCCGGACTTCGTTGATTTGGACACCTTCCATATTTTCGCTTCCCGAAATCCTGTGCCTATTCTCTTGGGGGATGTATACCATTTTATGCACTACAAGAATGAGAACAGAAGAGGGAAGAATGTCTCTTGCTGTGCGCGACTTCTCTACAGATGGTTTATGACACATCTTCCTAAGGCTGGACCTTTTGTTGATACCTTAGACATAGTTGATTGGTCGGAGAGAATCATGGGTTTGACATCGGAGAATATTGTTTGGTTCAACAGAGACATGCTTGGCAAGGAGATTATCTACAGCTGTGGGAACTTTTCCAATGTTCCTCTGATAGGAAGGAAAGCTGGCAAAACCTACAACCTTTCTCTTACAATCAGGCAATTTGTCTACACTTTGAAAGGACCTCCACCGGAGAGAAAAATCTTCTTTGGGTAAAGGTGAATGTAGAGCCTATAGATCATATGTTGAGTGGATCCAGAAGAGGATTGAAAGGGTACTGTTACCATTCCCATTCAGAGAGCCTTTATATCCTTTGGTAGATGAAGAACCAACAATAGTTGATATACAGAAGTATAATAAGTTGTGGACTGAGAAAGAAGAGTTATGCAAAGTGAATGAAGAGCTGGAAAAGGAGGTTATTCAACTGAGAAGTGAAAAGAATGAAGCAGCCTATTTGTCCAAGATTAAGACTGAAACTTTGAACAAGATGGGGAGAGAACTGACTGAAGAGATTCATGCCCGAGAACGAGTAGGTCAAGATCTGAAGAGTGCTAGCAATATCCTTAAGGACAAGAAGAAAGAGTTGGAAAGAGCGCGCTTGGAGATATCCAAATTCAACAATCAGTGGAATGCTGCTCTAACTGCCAATAAGGGAAGAGAGGATGAACTCCATCAACAAATTGACAGGTTGAAGACTCAACTCAAGATTAAAGATGAAAAAGCTTCAGGGGAATCATTTTGTTAACATGAAAATGACCGTAAGTTACGAGAAGCTCTGGCAATGTTGGAAGAATACAAGATGAGAGTGGAATTGAAGAAACCAATACTCAAAGACGCTTTCGGAGAATGTTCTTGGGAGGAGTATGCTCAGGACTTGAAGTATGTTACCAGCAGAAGGGAGTTTCTCATTCAAGCGTTGGTTGCAAGGCCTGAGCATCCGGATACAAAGACACTGTTATAGGAGTTTCATACTCATTACCGTGGCTGAAGGGAGAGTTACTTGATGCAGTTTTATCTTTGTTTTTCTACTCTTTTATTGTAGTTATCTTGTATTCAGACCATTACCAGGCTTGTTGGATGAGGTCATATTGATCGTTCTGTTGTATTCCTGGATGCTATGTATGCTGACTTTTTGCTCTCATATTATTTATGGGAAGGATTTGGTGGCTCCATCAGTGGCTTCGTCTGTTTCTTGTTCGTGTGTGGAACTAGAATCAAGGGGAAAATTTCCCTGAATCATATTTAAATGCTTGCATTTTGCATTATCATTATCATGTTACATTGCAGGTGTTCTTGGTACCGTTAACCTTATCTATGTGTGGTTTTCTCTCACCAGTTTTCAGGATAGCAAACCGGACGTTTCACCGATACTTGACCAGAGGGAATCAGCAAAGAGCTATGTATCAGATACAGCTAAAGTTGCAAGAGTTCAGGGATCGGATGGCTCAGTTCATGGATCTGATGCAAGGGTTGCCAATGGTCAAGAATAGCTCAGAACACTAGTCCAACCTCTAATTGCCACGGTGGATGGTAGTGGGGTCTTGCATGGAGGGACCACTACTATTCCTCCCCCGGCTGATGGGAGTACTCCTCAAGCTAATGATATTCCTACTGTTGTCATTCCTCCGGGCGGAGTCCATCAACCAGGAATTCACGTACCAGATGCAGCGGGCGTTGCACATGGGGCAACAGGTCCTCAGTGGGAGGAGGATGAACAAGATGATGTTTTCTCGATGGGAGATTTGGGTGTAGGCCTTCAGACTGATGCAGATAAAAGGTTTAAAACGATCGAAGAAAAGATGAAGAATCTTGAGAACCAGAACTCTCTGGGGCTTGATATGTCTAACTTGGGGCTGATTCCAGGGGTGAAGATTCCACCCAAATTCAAGGTGCCTGATTTTCATAAGTATAAAGGGACAACTTGTCCCAGAGTACATCTCAGATCATATTATCGGAAGATGTCCTCCTACTCAGACGATGAAAAGCTGTTGATGCATTTTTTCAAAGATAGTTTGTCTGGACCTTCACTAGAATGGTACATGGGTCTAGAGCCGACTCATATCAGAAGTTGGAGGGATCTGGGAGAAGCATTTGTCTGTCATTATCAGTACAATAGTGACCTGGCGCCAAACCGAGTTCAGTTGCCGAATTTGTCTCAGAGGAGCAATGAGGGGATTAAAGAATATGCCCAGAGGTGGCGTGAATTAGCAGCCAGAGTTCAGCCTCCGATGGTGGAGAGGGAGCTTATTGATATGTTCGTGGCAACCTTGCCTGGAATTTATTATGAGAAACTAATTGGAAATATGTCTGGAAGTTTTTCTGATCTGATAATTACCGGTGAAAGAGTAGAAAACAGAATTAGGTTGGGAAATATTCAAGGAGGAGAAGGGTCGACCTCAAGAGGAGCGAGGAAGACGTTTAGAAATTCTAAGAAAAGAGGTGATACAAATGCAGTTATAGGCTATAGAAACAGGAGCAGAAACAGAGCTCAGCGTTAGCAACAATTTCAGTCTCAACAATAGCCACAGGTTGCCAACATAACCATTCCAGCGGCACCTGAACAACAACAAAGTTATGCATCGCACTGGTTTCAGGACCGAGTGTTGCACCCCAAAATTTGCCCAACATTTCTTCACCTAGCTTATGTTTCATTTCATTCACATTAGCATTATCATTTGAATTTCATTGACATGTATGCAGGAGATCAAGAGGTATGATTACCAATTAAGAGCTATACAAGATTTTTAAGCTAGTTAAGAAGGTTATTCAAGTGTTCAACGGTTGATATCCTTGTCAGAGAAGTTGAAAGATCCTCAGAGATAGTGGTTGAAGCCAAGAGTGTGTGTCTCCTAACTTGAGAGTTGTGGGAAGCCATCATATGATAATGAAGCCATGGAGATGGACTTGAGTTCTTGACAGAGCTCATGATAAATGTTGAAGATCACTTTGAGGCCTAGACAGGTCATTGTGCAAGATTAAGAAGCCTCAGCCATGATGGGTGCAGCTAGGGTTTGACTGGGTCAACCCTAAGTCAACTAAGGATTTGAAGGAGTTTGAGACCTAATTCAAGAGCCATGTGATCATGGCTTGATGCATTAAGATGTTATAAGGATGACTCCAAGGTTAAATCTTCATGATTGAAGAGTTTGAGAAGTTTCAAGCTAGGGTTTCTAAGGCTTGACAGTGTAAAATCCCCTAGTTTGACCCCTATCATCAAGGCAATTTAGCACAAGATGTGATTGTCATCTCATCTTGCCCCCAACATGATTGTTGTAGAGCATGATCGTAGCTTTAATTTGAGTACTAGAAGTCCTTGATAGGATTTATAGAACTCAAGTTATGAGCCAGACAAGTTACAAGTCATATGAGGCATGTGAATTTGGAGCTTGAAAGTTACCTAACTTGCATGACACTTTTTCCCTAGAAGGATGATTCCTATGAACTTTTGGTCAACATGAATGTTGTTCCTTATCCTCTTAGCTTTTTAGAGAGTACTAGAAGTCCTTGATAGGATTTGTAGAACTCAAGTTATGGCTTTGACAAGTCAAGGGTATTTTGGACATTTGGTGATTATAGGTCATTTGTGATCACAGGCCATTTTCACCAATTAGAGGCCTCAAATGAAATTTGGTTCAACTATAAAGTTGCTCAAAATGGGGTTTTAACCTTGAACATGCATCAAGGAGGCATTGAAATGGCTCAAAGAGAGACTTGGTTCAAGAAATTTTGAAAAAAGAAAGAATTAAAAGGATTTAATGGCCAAAAATTCAAATAATTCATTTTGTGACCAAATGAAACAAAATTATAGGTCAAATTGATTGGAAAAATGATTTTAGAAACAATGGCAATGTTAGAATTTTGATTTGGGATCATTTGTATAACATTCCATTTCATTTGTTCATGATGAAGCAACATATCCAATTCATACCTTTGGCTTGCAAACAAGGAAGATTACTCATCAAATTCATTCAAATCTCATGAGAATTTGATTACACACATAGCCATGCCAAGAGGGGGTCAGAATGGTGATTGCCATGGATGAGATTTTGAAGAGATTTGAAAATCCAAAATCTCATTTGGATGAATCCAGAAGTTTCTAGACAATCCCAATCATTTCTATATAAGTCATTGAGTGAACTCAGCCATTTTTTTGGAAGGAATTGGAGCTGGTTGCAGAAAGAGCCATTGAAATTTTGGAGGTGCAAGTTGAAATCGGGTTTTCAATTCAAGGGAGAATCAAGCCAAACCAAGGTGTGCAAAGGCTTTGGGAGTGAATTTGGAGTGTGTCTGCATCATCTGGGGAGTTGAAGTGACCAAAAACCATCTTTGTTACCTCTCTGAAACCAGGTTTGTACATTTCACTCTTATGCATGATTTAGGAGGAAATGATTATAAATTCATATGTGGTTAGGATCCTTGCAACTTGTAGTTGGATTTAGGATCAGAAATTGGGGAATTAGAGACAAAATAGGGGTGTGATCATTTTCTGTTGAGGTTGATATCTCAAGATTCTTGAGGGAATAATCACGATGGGATAGTGGAAATTGATCAGTGAAGAGTGAGGATTGAATTGAGACCTTTAATTTGAAGAATGGTGAGATTCAATATTTGGATGAATTCTGAAAATGTGACTTAGAGATTAATTCATAAAAAATAGGAAATTACCTCAATTAATTCCAAACTCTTTTCCCCTGATTCATGATTGAATCTAGAATTTTATAGATTAAAAATATTAAGAATTCATGCATTTGTGATTTTATTTGCATTTTTTGAATATTAATTGATATTAAAATAGCCATGGTTGATACCTTGTTTTAATGAATTTTGTTTCAGCATTAGGTGATGATTCTTGACTTGATTTTTTGTGTGTATCTAGCATAGATATGCATGTTCCCCTTAGACTTTTCTTACATTTTTGTGATGAAGTTAGGTGGTAGTTTTAAGTTGAAACTTTAGGTGCTCTAGTTTTAGGGTTTAAGCTTAGTACCTTGTGATCTAGGTTTTATTTCTATGACTTTGTGAATGATTAAACCTCTGGATTTAATATGGTAGAGTCATGATTGACTTAGGTTCCCATAGTTATTTTTGTAGGAGTTTACAATTGGTTTTAGTATTTTAGTTAGGACTAACTTTAGTACTAGGTTTTAGGTGATCCTAACTTGCTAATACAAATAGATTGATTTCTTTAATTCCCTTAGATTAGGGTTTTGCTTTGCTTGCTCTTGGATGATGTTGAAGACAAGCTTGGGGATACTATGGAGTGCTTGAAGAAGCTTGGATGTGAAGCTTTCCCTTCATTTGGTGTAGCTTTGTTTAGGTGTTAGGATTAGGGTTTGTAGGCAGAGCTTCTAGATAGATTCTCTTCTTTCATAAACATGGAAGGTGTTGATCACTTCCATTCCTCCCTATGATATAAGGTCCCTTGTGAAGGCCTCATCCCTCCTTTGGTAGGATGTGTGGCTCTTCACAAATTGGTAGAACCTTTTAGGGTTCCTTTCTCTGGTGATGGAGTGCTCAGTGGTGACCTTTGGTCTTCACTCTGCTGTCCATTATCCCAAACCCTGCTCTTGTTAGAGGAATCTTTCTCCCTTGCTAGAGGATGGAGTTCCTTGTTAGAAGGTTGAAGATGCTAGAGGTTGCATTTCCCTTTTTCTGAAGACTGATGTAATACCCCAAATTTTGCCCTAAGATTTGTCGTCGCATTTCATTGCATTTAATCAATTACTAACAAATTTGTGTAGTCGTTTGACTTTTTGCAGGTAAATATCATATGGCATGTATTTTTTTCTAAAAAGTAAAAATGGCACAATTGGCAAGAGGACATGTGTAAGGAGTTGTGAGTGTGAGAGGTTGAGAGTTCGAGTCTCACCTTAGTCACTTTTTGTTTTTTTATTATTTTTACTCTAAATGTTTTTATCTCTCATTAAAAAATAACAAAAATAGTTTTTTATTATTATTTAATTATTATTTTCGTATTTTAATTAAATCATTTTTTAAAATATTATTTTTTTCCACCGTGGGCAAAAAAAATAGTCTTTTAGCCGCCGAGTCAATAGCCTTACCCCTTTAATGGATCAAACCCTGTTTAGCCTAGGTGTCCCGCCGTGGGCAAAATTGCTTTTATCCTAGTGTTAGGCCAAAAGAGTCGCCGCACTCTGTTTTAAGGTTTTCCGCCGTGGAATCCCTAATTTAACCCTATTTTAATTTTAATTAACATTTTTTTAACATAGAGATTGGAGTCTCTGAACAAACCTTGGCCACAGTCAAGACGTTTCTAACTTCCCTTTTGAGGGGAACTACAGTTACTCTGATTCCATTCCCGTAAGGATATGTAGGCACAAGATGCGATGTCTTGCCGAGTAAACTTAGAATTAACCCCTAGGTCTTTTTTAATTTTCAATCCTTTGTATATACCCTTAAGAAAAATAATTAATGAAATAAATAAATAAAAATAAACAAAAGGTTCCCGTAGAGTACTACGGAAGTTTAGGGTGCTAATACCTTCCCTAAATTTAACCAACCCCCGAACCTTAGATCTCTCCCTTTTAGGTTTTTCCTTTCTTTAACCTTTCCTTCGGATAAATCAAAGACCGGTTGTAAATGAATTAAGATTCAAGTTAATCAATAGCTTGACATCCAAATTTCACCGCAACAGAAAATGGCGACTTCACTGGGGAGTCCTAACTTTTGAGGGTTATCCCCATTTTGTTTATTTTTCATTATATATTTGTTTCATTAATATTTTTGCTCATTTGTATATATATTGTTCAGGGTTACCTTGCTTGGGAATTATTGTGTTGTGAGATAAGTCCTACACCCGGACTTGAGTGACATTATTATAGGATGGCGATATATTCGACGAGGCTTATAGGGAGTGAGTCCCGACTAAGCTAAATCGAGAATCACCGCTCAGTTGAGACACTTTCGAAAATGGTTTGGTTGATCGAGTGTAGTCGTGAAAACTTTTACCGTTATCGATTGGAGTCTGTGATACTGGGAACCGTAGTACCTTTACACCATCTTGGCCTTATCTAGGACGTAGTGCGGGAACTATGTGGGAGTAGTCCTACAATGGTTACTACGCGATACTACGCTCGAACGAGGTTCTCTTGAGAATATTATCGACCCTTGAGTCAGTCGAGAAGTTGATAATATCCGAAAGATGGGCTGATAACTTTGGGCACTTTTTTAGAACCCTTGTTCTGCAGGTACAATTAACCTATAGTACACACCACTTTGGGAAGGGTAAACCTTGACTCCATTCATTGTTCCTCTAACTTAGGACCTTTTGTTTACTTATGTGTATTTGTGCTTCGCATCCATAAAGCATCATATCATTTCTAGTTTCAAGGAATTCAAAAGTCCTTTGCAAATTCAAGAAGTCCTTACATTTTAAAGTCTAAATTTTTTTCCAACTTTCTTAAAAAGCAATATTCGCAATCGACCGTTGAAATTCTTGAGACCATTGCATGGAATTAGCATCACATTTTTGCATTGCATTTATCCCCCGGTTTCTCATTCTTGGTCCTATCGTCTTCCAGTGTACCTTTGAGTCGTTAAGCTGATTCCTCGACACAGATATCAGACCAGAAACGGAACAGGAGTCACTTTGATCCTATTCTCATGACTTACACAGAGCTATATCCTGACTTAGTCCGACAAGGACTGATTACTACAAAGGCTTTACCACCTCCTCTTAATCCTCCGGCTGGATTTAGGGCTGATCTCCATTATGCTTCCCATGAGGGTGCCTCAGACCATGACTTGGAGCATTGTTTTGTATTGAAGGCTAGAGTATGTGAATTGGTTAGAACTGGAATACTTGATTTTACAGACAGTCATCCGGATGTTCAGAAAAATCCCTTGCCAGTACATCAGAAATGAAGTTTTGTCAATAGGCCTTTTGTTTCTCGTTGTTTGCACTTTCCTTATTTTGTTTAAGTTGTTTGCTTTCAATTATGTTTGTACTTTCATTAATGAAATAAGCATTGCGACTTTTGATTCAATTCATTTCCGTCCATTTATTTGCATCTTTATGCTTTATTTTTCAAATGTTTACTTCTTGTCCAAAATTTTGATATGCTAAGATCGGAGGGAGGACGATGAAAACGTTATACCCATAATTGCTGTCAGTATGCTTTCAATCAAACCTTGTTGACGATGTAAGGCATTGTTTCAATTCCCAAACACTGGAGAAATAAGGAAGTTAATCCCTCGTCACCCCCTTCGGGCCTAAAAGTTGGAGTTTCTTTCGTTACAAAAAAACCCACAATTTTAACCTTGGGATGGGTAGTTCTCAGTTAACTTGGTTGTGTGTTCATACGATACACCTTTCATTAACAAATTTTCCTTCGCACACGTCAAATAAGTGTCGAAGATGTTTTCTAATCAAAAGGTCGATGATGGTTCACCGTAATCATTAAAATCAAACAGTCACTTTCCTTCACACAAAAAATAATATAAAAAAAATCAAAAGAAGCCCGCTAAGTCAAAACCTATGAAGGAGACTTAGGCAAAACTGGGGCATCCCGCTGACTGTAAACTCTAAAATAAACAGTTCAGGCAAAATTTAGGGATAATACAAAGAGATTTTTAAATCCTTATCTTGAAAATCCTCAATGTCAAAACAATCAAATGTTATAGGGGAGTAGTGGCTGCCTTTTCATAGGTCCCTTTGACTTCTGAATCATCACTGCGACGATCAATGAAATCCCTAACTTATGGGAACCTGAATGCATAGTATGAGTTAACTGAGCATAGGATTGAAGATAATCACGTAGATTGGGTGGGTACAAATAACTTTTGAGCCTTTATCTTTTGTTTCATAAACCGTGAACCAGGCCACGTTACAACCCTCAAAAGACCTAACTGAAACAGGGTTATTTTGAAAGTATACTACAACAAGATTGCGTAACCTGACTCTAAAAGATCCTTGTGAATCATTTATTTTGGCAATACACTTTTATTTTAAACTTTGAGCGTCTTGAACTGTTGTGTTCTGACTAGCGACTCATGTATTTTCCATCTTTCAAAAATAATTTTGATTTCAAAAGTCGCATGAACTTTGCATTACCATGTTTGTATGAATATTTTTGTTTGCAAACTGGCTTTCCTCTAAGGAATTTTCAAACAATGAGAAACTTGGTCAAGTGATCTTATCGGGGGCAAGTTCCTTTTACCTCCTGTCAAAGAATTAGTTCAAGATTTGTTCAAGGCAATATCTTCTCAGATTTGGTTTATCCAGAGAATTGTTCAAGACCCAGACTGGGGCAAGCCCTCCGAGGATACAGCAAAATAGTCGATTCCACGAATTAGACAGCTGAAGCAATTATCAGTTCATTTGACCTGGGGCAGTTTACTTGCATAATCCCTAAGCAGTTATTCATCATTCCTACAGTGACTATCAACTTGATACATTTTAACAGAATGACAGTGATCTCCGTGTTGAGGAATCAGTCCTCCAGTTTTGTCATCTCACCGAAAGAGTCGAGCCTTGTCGTCGATGTCTGCATTTGCATTTGATCATATGTCATAGCATAATTCCTATACATGTGCATATCTTGGGTGCTTTATTCCCCATTTACATTTCTATCTCGGGTGCTTTACTCCCCATTTACATTTCTATCTTGGGTGCTTTATTCCCCATTTACATTTCTAGCTTGGGTGCTTTACTCCCCATTTACATTTCTATCTTGGGTACTTTACTCCCCATTTACATTTCTATCTTGGGTGCTTTACTCCCCATTTACATTTTTATCTTGGGTGCTTTACTCCCCATTTACATTTCTATCCTGGGTGCTTTACTCCCCATTTACATGTCTATCTTGGGTGCTTTACTCCCCACTTACCTTCTATCCTTGGGTGTTTTATCCCCCATGTACCTTTATCCCGAGTGTTTTATTCCCCGTTTACCAGATATTCCTGGGTTTACCTAACATCATGGTGTTTTACCCCCATTTGCTTTTTTTTCTCCCTGAGGTCGTGTTTTACTCGCGTCTTACCTTGTGGGCAAAATTTATTTACTTAGCATCATGGGTGTTTTATCCCCATTTGCGTTTTTCTCTTAAGCTCGTGTTTTACTCGCGTCTTACCTTGCGGACAATTTCTAATTTACTTGGCACCTATCAACAATTCTGTGTCGTGTCTACCCGACGTTCTTCCAGATATGACATGTCTTCTTCCCTAGTGCAATTCCTCGGTGGGTCGTCCCCTATGACGTTGTTTCGTCTGTATCCGTGCATTTGTCATTTTCATCATACGCATCATATCAGATTCATATTATATTTAGCATTATAGTTCGTTTTGTTTTGTCCATATCATTGCATAGCACTGCGTCTAAAGACAAAATTTTCGGTTATCTGTATTTAAATCCCTCCACCATGATTTCTCGAGTCTCCGTTGCTCAAATCACCCGGTGAAGTTATTTAAATAGGGGCAACTGTAATACCCCAAATTTTGCCCTGAGATTTGTCGTCGCATTTCATTGCATTTAATCAATTACTAACAAATTTGTGTAGTCGTTTGACTTTTTGCAGGTAAACATCATATGGCATGTATTTTTTTTCTAAAAAGTAAAAATGGCACAATTGGCAAGAGGACATGTGTAAGGAGTTGTGAGTGTGAGAGGTTGAGAGTTCGAATCTCACCTTAGTCACTTTTTGTTTTTTTATTATTTTTACTCTAAATGTTTCTATCTCTCATTAAAAAATAACAAAAATAGTTTTTTATTATTATTTAATTATTATTTTCGTATTTAAATTAAATCATTTTTTAAAATATTATTTTTTTTCCACTTTTTTCTAAATTATTCATAAAAATATCCAAAAAATCATAAAATAAAAAATATTAGGAAAAATTTTGTTCTTTTTATAATATTTTAGATTTTTAGGAATCAATAGGATTATTAGTTTTTATTTTAAGTTTATTTTAATTATTTTAAATTATTTAAATTTTATTTTTTCTTAACTAATTATTTAGTTTGGGCTTTAAAATGGGCTTTAGGGACATTATTGACAATTTGGTTAACCCTAATTTGTTCCCTATATATACATGTGTTGCCTTGTTGAAAGGGGGTCAGAAGATTTTCTTCAGAAAAGAGGAGAGAGAAAGGGAGAAACAAAGGAGATCCCCAGAGAAGAAAGGTGGTTGTTCCCACAACTCGTCAGAAGGATTGGAGCTCTCCAGTGTTCCCTTATTCAAACCTTTTTCACATTTACCGAAGCAAACCTCCGCTTCGTAGGTTAAATTACTAAACCTTTTGCCTTTTCATGTTGATGTGCATATTTTGCCATGTTAATGTGTTTAGGTCCGTTAAATTACTAAACCTTTTGCTTTTTCATGTTTATGTGCATATTTTGCCATGTTAATCTCCATGTGTATTTAGGTCCGTAGATTTTAATATCAAAACCCTTTTTTTTAACAAAACCCTTTTTTAAAATCAAAACCCTTTTTTATTATTTATTATTAAAACCCTTTTTTAGTAAGACCTTTTTTAAAAACTGAAAAGCCTTTTTGTTCCGAAAAAAAAAAACCTTTTTTTTCCCAAAAACCTTTTCCCAAAAAAACTGAAAAGCCTTTTCCCAAAAAACTGAAAAGACTTTTCCCCCAAAAACTTTTTTTTTTTATAATTTAAACTTAATTTTTTTTATAATTTTAACTTAAATATTTTTTATTAAAAAATTAAAACCTTTTTTTTATAATTAAAATATTAAAAAATTAAAACCTTTTCGTAAGGAACTCCTGATGTTTGATGTTTGTCGTGTCATTTTATGTACCCTTTTATTACTTTTTCTTTTGGCATTTCATGTGCATGCTCGAGGTTGAGATGTGCTTGTGGTGGCCACAGCCCCACACTATTTTCCTCCCTCATTTCATTCTAAGTGTCATTACATATTTTCATATTCTTCATGTTTTCAGAAATGTTTCTTTGTTTCTTTATACCCTCTACCTTTATTACTTTTCTTATTTCTGTACCTTAATTATTCCTCCATATAATGATTTGTCATATTTTCACATTTTTTTACAGTTTTATCCTTCCCAAGGATTAGGTCCAGTCTTTTGGCCGCCGAGTCAATAGCCTTACCCCTTTAATGGATCAAACCCTGTTTAGCCTAGGTGTCCCGCCGTGGGCAAAATTGCTTTTATCCTAGTGTTAGGCCAAAAGAGTCGTCGAACTCTGTTTTAAGGTTTTCCGCCGTGGAATCCCTAATTTAACCCTATTTTAATTTTAATTAACATTTTTATAACATAGAGATTGGAGTCTCTGAACAAACCTTGGCCACAGTCAAGATGTTTCTAACTTCCCTTTTGAGGGTGTAATACCCCAAATTTTACCCTTATATTTAGTCAGTCATTTCGCATATCATCTCATATGTACATTTGCTAAACACTAACAAGTTATGAAGGTTTTTTTGTTTTGCAGATTGGGTCTCAGGGGTATTTTGGTCATTTTACACAAATTCTACCAATTCTTTGAAAACGGGCTGTTATTACGTTCTGAGGCACTTATTTGCCAATTGGGTCAAGGTGCCGGTTTGTTTTGTCAGAAATATGATTGGACTCGGGGCCGCGTCTTGTTTGATATTGAAACATTTCTGAAACAGTCTTGTTCCCTCTTAGTAAAATGGAGTTGGGTTGAAAAAGAAGTGGATACTGTTAAGGTTATTCTGAGAAGAGATGTGATCAACGAGATTTTAATTTGAATTTGTTTGGATATAATCATATGGCGGGGTATCATTTATAAAAGGCAAAGGAGAAATAAGTTTTAAATATTTTTGAACTTTGTGTTCATAAGTACTTATAAGTTACAACTCAAGAAGGAACTTAAATAATTCTGAATTATTATTCATGGATACTTTGAATTTACAAGTGAGAAAGTAAATATGAATATTTGTTGAATTTCATTTCATAAATATTTATAGTTTACAAATTGATAAAGTGAATTCGAATTTGGTTTACAAGAGTTTCATTTACAATAAATCCTAAAAGTTCCTAAATGCCTTCATGCTGTCCTTGAGCCTCTCCACGAGTCCTCGACTAACCTGCACGTCAAAACAATACAACACAGAATGGAAAAGTGTTAGAGGTTGTTTGACACTCTCAGAACAATTGTCATCATCGAGTGCCGGGAGGGCACAACCGAAGCCGCATCCTACTCCCGTTACCGGTCCATGCCATTGGCATCAAATCAGGTAGTTTCGCTCTTATCTTAATAGGTGACCGAGAGAGAAAGAGATAAAAGAAGTTTTGGGGCCGAAAGAGGATTCACGCGACTTTGGATTCAATACTAGGCATCATCTCATCAAGTAAATTCTCCAAATTGATAACCAAACTGAACTAAAATCTGAACCATTTCTCCATCACATACAAGCATAACATCATCACTAACACAATAATAGTTAGCAAACAGCATCATTATTCGCCAGCAGTATCAGCACATAAGCTACATATCTGCAGGCCAGCATCTGCAAGCAAGTGATGCCGCAGTATCAGCAACAACAGTTAACATTTTCATGACAGCAGGTAACTTATCAGGCATGCATTAAAGAAGGCAAGGATTCTATACAGCAAGACATATGTGCATTGCACACCCAACTGATAACCATGTTCTGCACTAAGAAAGTTAGTGAGCGGGCGCAATGCCTTACGCACGAATTGGCAACAGCCAGCATCCAAAGCGCATCAGACAAACGGGTCTATTCCCCAATCAGCCCAACACCAGTGTGGAAATAAACATGAAAACTCCCATCAATGGAATGCTATCCAATGCTGGAAATCTGACAGCTCAATTAAAGCTTCTGATGATAATCTGCAGCTTTTGGAGCAGACTTTCCCAATGATCAGTGCGTAAATTGAATGTATGAATGCAGACCCCTGCCAACTGCATAAGCCACAACTACAGCGTACAACCTACATTGGGCATAAATCATAAACAGCCAAGATTAGTCAACAACAATAACAGCATAACAGGCATAACAGGTCAAATTAGCGAAGCAAAACTGTTACACCTTTTTCAAATTCTGCAACGTCCTGCATTTGTATGATACACCAGGCGAGTAAACTTGAGAGATGTGACCAAGTGGCAACTCACAAAGATGCAGCTCCAACTGCTATCGACACGGCTTTGAGCATGTCTTCCTGACTCGCATTTATGATGAAGGATGCAATCATCAGCCAGCAGCAAGTCTTTGTCTCTGCGTGCGTAAAACTGGTAAATCAGGCATTGGCATGATGTTTCGGGGAAATAGAAAATCAAGGCATTTTATTAATAAATGAACTACAGGACTGATAATCTAAAGGAGAGTGAAATTTAACTTCGGCCCTCAGCTCAACTCATCATCGGGCACGAGGCTCGAGCAGCCAGGAGGACTATGGCCGTGGCCATTATCAAACTCCCTACCGAGCATCGAAAATCGAAATAAGGCAACTGTTTCGAACAACTCAATGTAATTCGCAAGGCAACTACATCCGACAACCCAATGTGGCTCAGACTATTAAGTCGTCATCACCATTATGTCCTTTCTCGCCAAAGACACAAGACCGGCAGCCTCCGAACTTATTTGCACCTGAAAGCAGAAGAGAGAAAATCAGTGTACTTCCCAAATAACGCGAAACTCATCACAAGTCAAGCTGGATTATATCAGTAAAACCAGATTTATCAGAACAGATCAATCCATATCAACAGGCGAATCACAAAAGTCCATATCTGAGAAGATCCGAAAATCCCTCATTGATCAAATTATATCAGAAGCAGATATCCAAACAAGAGGGTTTTCGAAACAGATCACAACCAATCCGATTTCAATCCACAATATCCAAAATAGGTTTGGTTCCAAAACAGATTGAAGAGAGCCCGTTTCTGAAAGCAAATCAAGCTGGGAATATACATTCCAAATGAATCCAAAAAAGGAAGTTTTCGAACCAAATAAGCCATATCAGCAATGAATCCCAATCATATCTGAAAACCAGTAAAATCAAATTAGAAAAGGAAATTCCGATCAAATCAGAAAGATATAGTTTGTGAAAGTCACTATCCCAAAAGGCGTTCAATCAAATAATATCAAATCAAATCGAAAATCGGATTTCATGGAAGAAAAACGAAAATCACAAGGCCCAAAAGGAAGTCAGAAAGAGATATATAAAGAGAACGACATCACCTGAGGAAAGGGGCCAAGAAAAAATCACTGAACGAGAAACCCTAACGACCGCGACGTCAGAAGAAGGAGAAGTTTTCCACCAAAACCATCACGAGACTTCAACTCGTTCACGCGAAGGACCGCCGGCGCCGTTTAACCAAACGACGAGCAATCAACCGCCTCAGCCTCAGAATATCTTCATCATCGGCCGGTTCCACTTTAAATGTAAGCCATGGGATGTTTTTTCATCACAGATTTCATGTCTCGTTTCAGGAATGAGGAAGATCAGAGAGAATCGCGGCGAGAGAGAAGAAGAATGAAGTGTAAACGGCGCTGCGAAAAACCAAAGGGTTCTGAAACCCTAAATGATCTTGTGATTACAATCACCTCAACCGGGTTGGGTCCGGAGGTAATGACCGGCCCAACCCTTTTATTTTTTACCTTCTTTTTCTTTTTTAATTAAATTATCAAATTTTAAAAAAAAATATTTAAGTTGTTTTTTTAAATATTAAAATCAAAAACATTTTTTTTAAATATTAAAATCAAAAACATTTTTTAAAATATTAAAATTAGAACACTTTAAAATATTAAAATCAATATATTTTTTTAAAACCAAGATAAAATATTTTTTAAAGATTAAGATCTTCTTTTTCTATTTATTTATTATCAAGTAAAAAAAAAATTAAGCTTAGATTCATATTAAACTTCTCATAAAATAAGAAACCACAAAAAATGTCCCATAGCTTCATGCTTCTGTTTTCATAATTGTGTTTACTAACCTAGTTCGTTTACTGTGCAGCTTACCATGTTGTTTCATTATGTTCGCGTTCTTAAAATTGAATTGTATCATATTGTTGTAACTGTTCCTCCTCTGTAACCCTGCGAATCTTAACAATCGCATTTACGTTTCCGCATTTAAATTTCTGCTGATGTATTATTTCTCACACTGTCATCACTATTATTTTGTCACATTGCACGCACCTCCGAAGGTTAGGTCTAACCGTTTGGTCGCCGCGCCAATAGTCCATAAACCCTCAAACCCTTACAACCTCACAAACCCTAATTTTCACAAATGCCTCGCCGCAGGCAAAATTACAATTTTACCCCTAGCGTTAGGTCAAAGAGCCGCCATGCTCATTTTAGGGTTTCCCGCCGTGGAATCCCTAATTTAACCCTAATTACAACTTAACATTTCAACGTAGAGATTTGGAGTTTCTACACTCCACGTAAGCGTGTCCTTAAGATGCGTTTATTCCCCTTGAGACCTTGACCACAGTCAAGAAGTCTCTAACCTCCCTTTTGAGGGGAACTACGATTACTCTGATTCCACTCCCGTAAGGATACGTAGGCACAAGATGCGATGTCTTGCCGAGTAAACTTAGAATTAACCCCTTAGGTCTTTTTTCTCACTTTTAATCCTTTGTACATATACCTTAAGCAAATGAATAAAGCAAATAGTAAAAATTTGAACAAAAGGTTCCTGTAGAGTACTACAGAAGTTTAGGGTGCTAATACCTTCCCTAAATTTAACCAACCCCCGAACCCTAGATCTCTCCCCGCATTGTGTTTACGATGCAAAATAGGTTTTCCCTCTTTTGACCTTTTCCTTCGGATAAATCAAAGAGTGGTTGTGAATTGAATTGTGATTTAAACTAATTAATAGTTTGTGATCCTATTTCCACCGCAACAGAAAATGGCGACTTCACTGGGGACTTGCTTTAACTTTTGAGGGTTATCCCTAACTTGTTCATATTTATTACTATCTGTGTTATTATTCATTTGCATGTATATATTTGTGCTTTAATTGTGGGACTGTTCCTTGTGCTGTGAGATGAGTCCTAACCCGGATCTAGTGTACCTTAGGTAAATGGCAATAGACCAAGGAAACTGTACGACGTATATCGATACGGTTGATCTGGTGGCCATAGTTAGTGCGACTTCTTGGTTGGTGCTTATATTCCTTAAGTCAAGTTGAGGATAATATTGAGGCTGCCATGTGTTGTCAATGCACTAACTGACTTTTAGAACCCTAGTCAGCTCATCTTGGCCTTTAGAAAGTAGTGAGGTAACCGGCTTTGGTGCAGACTGAAGTTGGTTGACACTCGATACTACGCTCATTGAGATCTTAAACTTGGAGGGTTTTGGTTGGCAAGTCAGTTGCCTTCTGAACAACCACCCTTGTGAAGGATCAATGATATTGAGATCCCTTAGAACCTGGTTACTTTTGTAGGACAGGATGAACCATCTAACTTCAGGGGAGGGTACTTGCCTTTGAACCTCATGCAAGCCTTTAACCTAGGACTTTGTGTGTTTTCATGCATTGCTCCATAAAGCATCTCATTGCATTGTATTTCATGGAGTTCAAATATCATTTTTGGATATCGCGGGATACCATAAATAAAAAAATAAAATGAAAAAAACAAGAAAAAGATTTCCTTGGTACCCCACGACATTCGTAAATGTTTGAATTCCATGAAATCTTCATTTACATTCACATTTTAGCATCATATTTTTGCATTGCATGTGTCTCCCGATTTCTCATACTCGGTTCTCTCACCTTCCAGTTTCTTCACCCTGAGTTCTCGGCACCAATACAACACCAGAGCTCAAACTCGGAAAAGAATGGAGGATCAGGCAAAAGAGATTGATCGCCTTAGCAATGAACTCGAAGACCTTCGAGGGGGTATGGGGCGTATGATGGAATTGTTACATGTCATGAATGCTAAGATGGATACCCAGCCCACTGTTGTTTCTGAGATCACCGGCGTTACTGTGGACCCTCCACCAAGTGTGACCGTAGCAAGGGACCCACCTTATGGTCTTGCTCCCGGTTTTGTGCCTCCTCAAGCCACTGTTCCGATTAATCAACCTGTTCAGCAAGCCGTGCCTTTGTTTTCTGAAGTTTCTAGGGGGGCTCCTATCTTTGCACCACCTGTTGTACACACTCGTGCGCAACCGTACTTCAATGAGACAGTTTTTGATAATCTTGATGAGAATGTTGAGGGTTATGAGAAACATGATAAGCTTCGTGAGGAAGTAAACACTATCGTCCAGAGATTGAAAAAGGTAGAGGGTGATCAAATTTTTGGGACTGCTGCAAGGGATGTTTGTTTGGTCTCAGGTTTAGTTATTCCCCCGAAGTTCAAAACTCCGAACTTCGATCGTTATGAAGGTGCCACCTGTCCTAAGAGTCATCTGATCATGTATTATCGCAAAATGGCTGCCCATGTTGAGAATGATAAACTGATGATTCATTGCTTCCAAGACAGTTTGAAGGGTGCTTCTTCCAAGTGGTATTTAACTTTAGACCAGTCTCGCATTAAGAGTTTTCAAGATTTATCTGACGCTTTCATCAAACACTACAAGTACAATATGGATCTGGCTCCTGACAGAAGACAGTTGCTGAGTATGTCACAAAAGAATTCTGAGTCATTCAAAGAGTATGCTCAAAGGTGGAGAGAGACTGCTTCGCAGGTAGAACCTCCTTTGACCGAGAAAGAGTTAGCTGATTGGTTTGTCGACACAGTCCGTCCAGAATTTTACGAGAGAATGGTGGGTAGTGTGACTTCAAATTTCTCCGACATCGTTGCTGTGGGTGTCAAGATTGAATTGGGTATGAAGAGTGGTAAAATGACAAATAATCATGGCGTTTCTAAGGATCAGCCGAAGAAACCTCCGTATAGCTCCCAGAAAAAGAAGGAGAGTGAGACTAATGCTATATCCTCTGGTAGACCAAGGGAACGCTTTTATCGGCATCCGCAAGGTTATGCTCAACCTCAAGGGTACCCAGTCCAATATGCTCAACAACCCTATGTGGCAGCTATTACTCCTTCTTTCAATCAACAGGTTCCCATGTATCAACCTATGCAACAACCTCCTGTTTATCCACCTCCTGTCAACTACCTACAGGCGCCCAACGCTCCTGCTCCTCAACAGCCAGAGAGTCCGGCTCCTCGCCGGAATGTTCCGAATAGAAGAACGTATAAGCCTTGTCCGCCGATTCCGATGACCTTCACCGAGTTGTATCCCTCTTTGGTCAAGCAAGGTCTCATCACTACTCGGGCCTTGGGTCCGCCTCCTAATCCTCTACCCGCCAATTACAACGCCGCCGCTCACTGTTTATTTCATGAGGGTGCGCCTGGTCACGATCTGGAGAATTGTTATGCTCTCAAAAATATTGTTAGAGATTTATTGGAAAAGAAGATTTTATCATTTGAAGATCCTCAACCGAATGTTAAGAAGAACCCTTTTCCTAACCATGAGAGTGTCAATGCCATTGGTGCTGATTCGGAAGAAGGTTATGCCCTTGATGTTGATCAGATTAAGACTCCTCTCAAGATGTTCCATTCGAAACTGTTCGAAGCCGGTTTGGTAGATACTTCCCACGTTGCATGCGCAAGTTGTAAAGCCAGTAGCAAGGGTTGTGTGTTGGTTCAGAATGATGTTCAGAGGTTAATTAATGAGGGTGTTTTACAAGTGACAAGCCAAGCCAAGAAAGATGAGGTCGCTGTGGTTGAGCCTGTCTTCCATCAGCCAGAATCAAAGGGTAAGGTACCAGTGTTTAATCTATCAGGGGCAGGTTCTGCCAATCCCGTGTTCGATATGCCAAAATCGTTTATCCCTGAGGTGAATCAGCCTAAGCCTATAGTTATTCGAAGACCGAGTCCATTTCCTTTCAGTGATCCTAAAGCTGTGCCTTGGAAATATGACGTGACGATGATTGACAAGGAGTCTGGGAAGATTATTCCAAAGGAAGAGGTTAAGGGCACGGTGACCAATATCGCAGAGGTAAGCAGGATGACTCGCAGTGGCCGTGTGTACACTCCCCATTCTAATAAGGATCCACCTAAGGAGACCACTAATATCCCTGTGCCTGCCAAAGACAAAGGTAAGGGAGCCGTCACGAATGATGAAGACGCCGAATTTTTGAGGATCATCAAGAAAAGTGACTATAAAGTTATCGATCAACTTCATCAGACTCCTTCCAAGATCTCAATTCTATCTCTGTTAATGAATTCACCCGCTCATAGGATGGCCTTGCAGAAGGTTTTGACTCAAGCACATGTGGATCAAGATATTAGCACCAGTCGATTTAATAGTGTGATTGCCAACTTGACCGCCTGTAACACCCTCAGTTTCAGCCATGAAGAGTTACCGAAGGAGGGTCCGAACCATAATCGTGCTTTACATATATCGGTAAAATGTCAGGAGGACAATTTAGCGAGAGTGCTAGTAGACACCGGCTCTTCTCTGAATGTTCTACCCAAGAGGGTTCTTGATAAGTTGGCTTGTAAAGAGACTGTGTTGAAACCCACTCCTTTGGTCGTCAAGGCTTTCGATGGCTCTCGTCGGTCAGTAATGGGGGAGGTTGAGCTTCTTATCCTGATTGGTCCGCAAATTTTTAATATCACGTTTCAAGTCATGGACATTAATCCCAATTACAGTTGTTTACTCGGAAGGCCGTGGATTCATGTCGCTGGGGCAGTGACCTCAACATTACATCAAAGGATGAAATTCGTGATCGATGGAAAGTTGGTTATTATACACGGTGAGGAGGATCTGATGGTCAGCAACCTGTCCTCTTTCCGTTACATCGAGGCCGATGAGAATGCTTTAGACATTTCCTTTCAAGCACTTGAGATCGCCAATGCTGTTCTGCTGGAGGTCGAAGAGACAGTGGGTCAGGGTAATCCATCTTTTACATCTCTGAAGAGTACCAAGGCAACAATTGACAGGGGCATTCCTGAAGGCTGGGGAGAGGTAATTGATGTCAAGACCAAGACTGATCTCTCTGGGTTGGGTTACAAACCAACTCAGAATGGAGCTGCCATGACCGTCGAAGGGCGTCCGAAGGTTATCCAAGAAGTATTTGTCAGCGGAGGTTTCCAAGTCAATGCCATCAGTGACTGTGAGAAAAATGAAGAGCTGAGCAACCTGGTGTTTAAGGGTGATGCAGTTTTGAACAACTGGGAGGCCGTAGAGATCCCTGTTATTTTTCCCTTGTCAAAGTAATTGTTTTTTTAAGTTTCATTTACATTTTCAAATAAAAATCCATAGCTCTGCCCAAGGCTATAGGGTCGCTGTTGTTGGGCCACCTTTCATTTCTAAAAGGATATTAATAAAAGCATTTTTGTTCAATTCCACTTTGGTTCATTTGCGTTCTTCGTTTTCACCTTTAAGAATGAAATTGGCAACCTTTCTTCCAAAAAATAATAATAAAAAAAAACAGCATTTCATTCTTACATATCTTCGAGCATTTTAATTAAGTAAGCTTTCCATCATGCAGAGATATCGTAAACCTTGTTGGATCCAATGACTTTACTGACACTCCTGACTGGGATGCACCCATCAATCAAGCTGAGGATGAGGGTGAAGAAGATTTTGAAGTACCCGCGGAACTGACAAGATTGATTGAGTACGAGTACACAGAGCTTCAACCGCATAAAGAGCAGGTGGACCTAATTAATCTCGGTACGGATGAGAGCAAGAAAGAGGTCAAGATTGGTGCAATGCTTGGGACGGAGATTAGGCCAAGGTTGATTGAGTTGTTAAAAGAGTATATTGATGTGTTTGCATGGTCGTATCAAGATATGCCGGGCCTAGACACGGATATTGTTGTTCACAAGCTGCCGCTTAAGCCAGATTGTCCACCTATCAAGCAGAAACTCCGAAGAACGAGACCCGACATGGCTTTGAAGATTCGAGATGAGGTTAAAAAGCAGTTGGATGCAGGTTTCTTGGCAGTCGCAAAATATCCAGATTGGGTTGCCAACATTGTGCCAGTACCCAAGAAGGACGGTAAAGTTAGGATGTGTGTAGACTACAGGGATCTGAACAAAGCAAGTCCAAAAGACGACTTCCCACTGCCACATATTGATACACTGGTAGACAATACGGCCAGTTTTGCGTTGTTCTCATTTATGGATGGTTTCTCCGGCTATAATCAGATCAAGATGGATCCCGATGATCGAGAGAAGACTACTTTCATTACTCCTTGGGGAACCTTCTGCTACAAAGTCATGCCCTTCGGTTTAAAGAATGCAGGGGCAACCTACCAACGTGCTATGACCACTCTCTTTCATGATATGATGCACAAAGAAATTGAGGTGTATGTGGACGATATGATAGCCAAATCTCAGAGTGAAGAGGAGCATTTAGACCACTTGTTGAAGCTGTTTGAACGACTCAGGAAATATCAGTTGAAATTGAATCCTGCAAAATGTACCTTCGGTGTCAGATCTGGAAAACTGCTTGGTTTCATTGTTAGCCAGCGAGGGATTGAGGTGGATCCTGACAAAGTCCGAGCCATTCAAGATATGCCGGCTCCGCGAACCGAGACGCAAGTTAGGGGTTTTCTGGGACGTCTGAATTATATTTCCAGGTTTATCTTTAATATGACCGCTACTTGTGAGCCGATATTCAAGCTGCTTTGCAAGGGGCAGACAGTTGAGTGGAACCCTGATTGTCAGAAAGCATTCGAGAAGATTAAGGGTTATTTGCAAGATCCCCCTATTCTGATCCCGCCCGTTCCTGGAAGACCGTTGTTTATGTACCTTACTGTGCTCGAGAAGTCTATGGGTTGTGTGCTTGGACAACATGATGAGACTGGGAAAAAGGAACATGCGATTTATTACCTGAGCAAGAAGTTTACCGATTGCGAAAACAGATACTCACCATTAGAGAAAACTTGTTGTGCATTGGCATGGGCCGCAAAGCGCCTTCGGCAATATATGGTCTGTCATACCACGTTATTGATTTCTAAAATGGATCCGATCAAGTATATTTTTGAAAAACCTGCTCAAACCGGGAGGCTAGCCCGTTGGCACATGTTGTTATCCGAATATGACATCCAGTATGTACCCCAGAAGGCGATTAAGGGTAGTATCTTATCTGATTACCTTGCAGACCAGCCAGTTGAAGATTATGAATCTCTTAAGTTCGATTTTCCCGATGAGGATATCCTGTTGATTAAAAGAGATTGTGAAGAGCCAGATCCGAGCGAAGGTCCAGAACCAGGTCTTTGGTGGAAGATGATGTTTGATGGCTCCTCGAATTTCAATGGGCATGGTATAGGCGCCGTTTTGATGAACCCAAAGGGTGGATTCACTCCATTTACAGCAAGATTGGACTTTGAATGCACTAACAACGTCGCAGAATATGAAGCATGTATCCTCGGCCTCGAAGCGGCGATTCACCTCCGAATCAAACTTCTTAAAGTAAGTGGTGACTCAGCCTTGGTTATTTACCAGGTACAAGGCAAATGGGAGACGAAGAATGAGAAGTTAATCCCTTATAAAGACTATATTATTGAGCTGATCAAGTATTTCGACGAGATAGAGTTCGAGCATGTTCCTAGATCCGAGAATCACGTGGCTGATGCATTAGCCATGTTAGCATCCATGTGGAAAGTTAAGTTCGTTAATGAAGCACCTCTTATCCATATCGAGCGCAAAGTTGAGCCCGCTTATTGTCAGTTGGTCGAAGAAGTCGAGGCGGGTGAAAAGCCTTGGTTTCACGATATCAAGAACTATCTCGTCAAGCAAGAGTATCCCGAGGGTGCCACTGGTCTGGACAAGAAAACATTGAGAAGATTGGCGTCCAAATTCTTTATCAGTAATGGTGTGTTGTACAAGAGAAATCACGACATGGTCCTGCTCAGATGTGTTGATAAACGGGAAGCGGACATGTTACTACAGGAAATTCATGAGGGGACCTTCGGAACCCATGCCAATGGTTATGCTATGTCCAAGATGTTAAGGGCTGGGTATTACTGGTTAACCATGGAAGCCGACTGCATCCAATACGCTAGGAAATGCCATAAGTGCCAAATTTATGCTGATAAAATGCATGTACCTCCGTCACCGTTGAATGTTTTGTCTTCACCATGGCCGTTCTCTATGTGGGGCATTGACATGATTGGGGCAATTGAGCCGAAGGCTTCTAATGGTCATCGTTTTATCCTCGTTGCTATAGATTATTTCACCAAGTGGGTAGAGGCTGCCTCCTACACCAACGTGACCAAGCAAGTGGTTGCCCGCTTCATCAGGAAAGAGATTATCTGCCGTTATGGAGTCCCAAGCCGGATAATAACTGACAATGGCACCAATCTAAACAACAAGACTATGAAAGAGTTGTGTGATAACTTCAAGATCACTCACCACAATTCTTCTCCATACCGTCCTAAGATGAATGGAGCCGTTGAAGCTGCGAACAAGAATATCAAGAAGATCCTGCAAAAGATGGTTGTGACTTACAAAGATTGGCATGAGATGTTACCGTTTGCTTTGCATGGATACAGAACCTCAGTAAGAACTTCGACAGGGGCAACACCTTTCTCACTAGTATATGGAATGGACGCCGTGCTCCCCATCGAAGTAGAGATACCTTCGCTAAGAGTGTTAATGGAAGCTGAACTTGAGGAAGCTGAGTGGGTTCAGGACAGATTGGATCAGTTGAATCTCATTGACGAGAAGCGCTTGACAGCCATGTGCCATGGGAAATTATATCAGAAACGGATGAAAAGAGCGTTTGATAAAAAGATTCGTATCTGTGAGTTCCGTCAAGGAGAGCTCGTACTCAAAAAGATCTTACCAGTACATAAAGATATGCGTGGAAAGTGGATGCCCAATTATGAAGGCCCGTTCGTTGTAAAGACCGTCTTCTCCGGAGGGTCTCTAATACTTACGACAATGGACGGTGAAGAACTTGCGCACCCTGTGAATTCTGATGCAGTCCGAAAATATTATGCCTAAAGACCCGCTAAGTCGAAAACCTGCAAAAGGCGACTTAGGCAAAAGTAAGGGTTGAAAAAAAATAATAATAATAAAAAGCTCGCTAAGTCGAAAACCCGAAAGGGCGGCTTAGGCAAAAAAGAGCGTCCCGGTGGATTGAAAACCCGAAAGGGCGGTCCAGGCAAAACTTAGGGACAGAGGCATTTCATTGCATCAGAAGACACACTTTTCGCATGAGAGCCATGTTTCAGTTCTTTCATCCTTGCCCAAAGCAGGATTCTGGATTAGCCTTAGTTATTAGTGTCAGTAGGTGTCATTGGATTCGATGTACCTTTTTCCCATGTTGTCAATTTCAAAATGTAATCATCTGTGGAGCTATGCCTTCAGCAAGCAGCCACCCTTTAATAAAAGATACCATCTCGTTACTTACATTCCTTGGTGCATTGCTCTTTATTTTCTATTTGTTATGCAAAATGCGTCTATTCTTAAAATTTGAAAATGAAAGGTGCATTGTAGATTTTTCAAAACTGTTTTTCAAAAAAACAAAACAAATTTGAAATGTAGTAAATTACTTTGACTAGTGGAAATTCCGACAGGATCTCTTCATTCCCCGAAAATATCATTATTGCAGAAACACTTTCAAACCATTGCCCAGTGACAGTCCCCAGAGGGACTATAAGCTGACAACTTTTTCTTGGGTAACTCAAAAGTGTCCCTCAGGTTTTCTTCTCCCCAGGTGAAGACATAGTACTATGCACTCAAGCAGATTACCTTATCCCCAGAGAATTCAGAACTTTAAAACCAGATTTGGTTCTACCATTGATCTTTCTTACCCATGATTGACGTATTGGTTGCAGAGAACGCAGGGTATTTCCGTCGAGATGTTTATTTCATCTCTCGTCCCGTCTCTAGTCTGTTTCGTCAGCATACGCAAGGGCATAAGCATCACATGCCTATTTCATTACATATTCATTACATATTCATTACATATTCATTACATACTCATTACATACTCATTTCATAACATTTAACATACATAGACATTAACATACATTCATATTAACATATTCATTAACATACGCGTTAGCATGCCCAGGTTCATTATGTCTCTACCATCGGTCGTTACCGCCGGGTAATTGGGCTTGTCCATTCTCTTCAAATAGATTGTCAGCCATAAGTATAAAATACTTACTTGTTTCTAGTTTCCCCACAGAGCTCGATCCTCGTGGATGACGGTTACTTCAGCTGTCTTTCCTCGCCAGGATAAGATATCTACCCGTCGAGTTCATTCCCTCGATGGAGTCTTGATTACCAGTCTTCTTTCTAGCTCGATCCTAGATTGAATCTCAGTCTTGTCGGTCGTCAATCCCAACCGGACGTGCATTTATTTTGCACCTTCTGAAGGTTTTCACCACACCATGACAGATACGCGACTATCTCGTTTGAGAGGTTTATCACTGTACCCGGACGTGCATTTATGTTGCACTATCTTTCAAAAAAATCAACTACAATCCTTTACAGATACATGCCAGTTCATGCCTGGATAATTTATTATTACAATCCTACATCTTACAGCATCAATATACAACATTTCTCACCCAAGAAGTCGATCATATCCTCGTTATGACTCGCAGCAAATGGCCATTTCCATGGAGCAGTTGGGCTTCCATTTCCCTGCCGTCTTGAGGTTTGAGCCAAATCATATTCAGGAGAGCACGATTCTGAAATATGAGTAAATTCAGTCATCCAGTTTCATATTCAGGAGAGCACGATTCTGAAATATGAGTAAATTCAGTCATCCAGTTTCATATTCAGGAGAGCACGATTCTTAAATATGAGTAAATTCAGTCATCCAGTTCATATTCGGGAGATCACGATTCTGAAATATGAAAAAATCCAGTCAGCCAGTTTCATATTCAGGAGAGCACGATTCTGAAGTATGAAGATTTTCATTTACCCTTTATCCGAATCATATTCAGGAGAGCACGATTCTGAAGTATGAGGAAGTTCAGTTTACCCTTTTCATGTTCAGGAGAACATAATCTTGAAGCATGAAGAAGTTTATTTATCCTCCGGTAGGAGAAGAATCAGAATCGTATTCCAGGCGCCGACCTTAAAATGCGAGGAGATTTATTTATCAGATAAGCAGCAGCCTCTTTATTTGAGTGCTTATCCATTTTTGTGCATAAGTCCCTTCCAACGATAAATGACAGTTCTCCCTCGAGAAGCTTATCAGGGCATTTCCCATTAAAGACCATTTATCTTGGGCATACAGTCGGTCTTTACCCTGTATATCCGATACGGATTTCCGAGAAGTTCGTTTGATCCTGTCACGAGAGATAGTTCACAGAAGCTTGGATGTTATTCTTTGCTCAATGCTCCAGCATTCTGTAATCAATCTTACCATCGTACGTGATCCAGTTTTATTTTTAGATTCCCCAGTGGAGACCGTCTCATAGGTACCATCTCCATTCGAGGATCTCGTTCCTTTTCTAAAAGTGACAATTGGTTATTCGCACCAGTTGACTATCATTTTTAGAATTCCCCAGTGTTATACTGTGTCTCAGCGCGTCATTTTCCCCAGTGTGTTTCTTCTCGTGGCTTCTGTCCCAGTGTCGTCATGTTCATCAACATTTTCGCATTCATTATTCCAGCATACGCATCATATCATAGTCATGGCATCATCTGCATTAAGTCATTCCAGTTTTGTCCATAGCATTGCATATCGTCGCATATAAGGACAAAATTTTCGGTTATCTATATTTAAATCTCTCCACCACGATTCCTCGAGTCTCTGTTACTCAAATCGTCCGGTGTAGCTATTTAAATAGGGGCAACTGTAATACCCCAAATTTTACCCTTATATTTAGTCAGTCATTTCGCATATCATCTCATATGTACATTTGCTAAACACTAACAAGTTATGAAGGTTTTTTGTTTTGCAGATTGGGTCTCAGGGGTATTTTGGTCATTTTACACAAATTCTACCAATTCTTTGAAAACGGGCTGTTATTACGTTCTGAGGCACTTATTTGCCAATTGGGTCAAGGTGCCGGTTTGTTTTGTCAGAAATATGATTGGACTCGGGGCCGCGTCTTGTTTGATATTGAAACATTTCTGAAACAGTCTTGTTCCCTCTTAGTAAAATGGAGTTGGGTTGAAAAAGAAGTGGATACTGTTAAGGTTATTCTGAGAAGAGATGTGATCAACGAGATTTTAATTTGAATTTGTTTGGATATAATCATATGGCGGGGTATCATTTATAAAAGGCAAAGGAGAAATAAGTTTTAAATATTTTTGAACTTTGTGTTCATAAGTACTTATAAGTTACAACTCAAGAAGGAACTTAAATAATTCTGAATTATTATTCATGGATACTTTGAATTTACAAGTGAGAAAGTAAATATGAATATTTGTTGAATTTCATTTCATAAATATTTATAGTTTACAAATTGATAAAGTGAATTCGAATTTGGTTTACAAGAGTTTCATTTACAATAAATCCTAAAACTTCCTAAATGCCTTCATGCTGTCCTTGAGCCTCTCCACGAGTCCTCGACTAACCTGCACGTCAAAACAATACAACACAGAATGGAAAAGTGTTAGAGGTTGTTTGACACTCTCAGAACAATTGTCATCATCGAGTGCTGGGAGGGCACAACCGAAGCCGCATCCTACTCCCGTTACCGGTCCATGCCATTGGCATCAAATCAGGTAGTTTCGCTCTTATCTTAATAGGTGACCGAGAGAGAAAGAGATAAAAGAAGTTTTGGGGCCGAAAGAGGATTCACGCGACTTTGGATTCAATACTAGGCATCATCTCATCAAGTAAATTCTCCAAATTGATAACCAAACTGAACTAAAATCTGAACCATTTCTCCATCACATACAAGCATAACATCATCACTAACACAATAACAGTTAGCAAACAGCATCATTATTCGCCAGCAGTATCAGCACATAAGCTACATATCTGCAGGCCAGCATCTGCAAGCAAGTGATGCCGCAGTATCAGCAACAACAGTTAACATTTTCATGACAGCAGGTAACTTATCAGGCATGCATTAAAGAAGGCAAGGATTCTATACAGCAAGACATATGTGCATTGCACACCCAACTGATAACCATGTTCTGCACTAAGAAAGTTAGTGAGCGGGCGCAATGCCTTACGCACGAATTGGCAACAGCCAGCATCCAAAGCGCATCAGACAAACGGGTCTATTCCCCAATCAGCCCAACACCAGTGTGGAAATAAACATGAAAACTCCCATCAATGGAATGCTATCCAATGCTGGAAATCTGACAGCTCAATTAAAGCTTCTGATGATAATCTGCAGCTTTTGGAGCAGACTTTCCCAATGATCAGTGCGTAAATTGAATGTATGAATGCAGACCCCTGCCAACTTCATAAGCCACAACTACAGCGTACAACCTACATTGGGCATAAATCATAAACAGCCAAGATTAGTCAACAACAATAACAGCATAACAGGCATAACAGGTCAAATTAGCGAAGCAAAACTGTTACACCTTTTTCAAATTCTGCAACGTCCTGCATTTGTATGATACACCAGGCGAGTAAACTTGAGAGATGTGACCAAGTGGCAACTCACAAAGATGCAGCTCCAACTGCTATCGACACGGCTTTGAGCATGTCTTCCTGACTCGCATTTATGATGAAGGATGCAATCATCAGCCAGCAGCAAGTCTTTGTCTCTGCGTGCGTAAAACTGGTAAATCAGGCATTGGCATGATGTTTCGGGGAAATAGAAAATCAAGGCATTTTATTAATAAATGAACTACATGACTGATAATCTAAAGGAGAGTGAAATTTAACTTCGGCCCTCAGCTCAACTCATCATCGGGCACGAGGCTCGAGCAGCCAGGAGGACTATGGCCGTGGCCATTATCAAACTCCCTACCGAGCATCGAAAATCGAAATAAGGCAACTGTTTCGAACAACTCAATGTAATTCGCAAGGCAACTACATCCGACAACCCAATGTGGCTCAGACTATTAAGTCGTCATCACCATTATGTCCTTTCTCGCCAATGGCACAAGACCGGCAGCCTCCGAACTTATTTGCACCTGAAAGCAGAAGAGAGAAAATCAGTGTACTTCCCAAATAACGCGAAACTCATCACAAGTCAAGCTGGATTATATCAGTAAAACCAGATTTATCAGAACAGATCAATCCATATCAACAGGCGAATCACAAAAGTCCATATCTGAGAAGATCCGAAAATCCCTCATTGATCAAATTATATCAGAAGCAGATATCCAAACAAGAGGGTTTTCGAAACAGATCACAACCAATCCGATTTCAATCCACAATATCCAAAATAGGTTTGGTTCCAAAACAGATTGAAGAGAGCCCGTTTCTGAAAGCAAATCAAATCAAGCTGGGAATATACATTCCAAATGAATCCAAAAAAGGAAGTTTTCGAACCAAATAAGCCATATCAGCAATGAATCCCAATCATATCTGAAAACCAGTAAAATCAAATTAGAAAAGGAAATTCCGATCAAATCAGAAAGATATAGTTTGTGAAAGTCACTATCCCAAAAGGCGTTCAATCAAATAATATCAAATCAAATCGAAAATCGGATTTCATGGAAGAAAAACGAAAATCACAAGGCCCAAAAGGAAGTCAGAAAGAGATATATAAAGAGAACGACATCACCTGAGGAAAGGGGCCAAGAAAAAATCACTGAACGAGAAACCCTAACGACCGCGACGTCAGAAGAAGGAGAAGTTTTCCACCAAAACCATCACGAGACTTCAACTCGTTCACGCGAAGGACCGCCGGCGCCGTTTAACCAAACGACGAGCAATCAACCGCCTCAGCCTCAGAATATCTTCATCATCGGCCGGTTCCACTTTAAATGTAAGCCATGGGATGTTTTTTCATCACAGATTTCATGTCTCGTTTCAGGAATGAGGAAGATCAGAGAGAATCGCGGCGAGAGAGAAGAAGAATGAAGTGTAAACGGCGCTGCGAAAAACCAAAGGGTTCTGAAACCCTAAATGATCTTGTGATTACAATCACCTCAACCGGGTTGGGTCCGGAGGTAATGACCGGCCCAACCCTTTTATTTTTTACCTTCTTTTTCTTTTTTAATTAAATTATCAAATTTTAAAAAAAAAATATTTAAGTTGTTTTTTTAAATATTAAAATCAAAAACATTTTTTTTAAATATTAAAATCAAAAACATTTTTTAAAATATTAAAATTAGAACACTTTAAAATATTAAAATCAATATATTTTTTTAAAACCAAGATAAAATATTTTTTAAAGATTAAGATCTTCTTTTTCTATTTATTTATTATCAAGTAAAAAAAAAATTAAGCTTAGATTCATATTAAACTTCTCATAAAATAAGAAACCACAAAATGTCCCATAGCTTCATGCTTCTGTTTTCATAATTGTGTTTACTAACCTAGTTCGTTCACTGTGCAGCTTACCATGTTGTTTCATTATGTTCGCGTTCTTAAAATTGAATTGTATCATATTGTTGTAACTGTTCCTCCTCTGTAACCCTGCGAATCTTAACAATCGCATTTACGTTTCCGCATTTAAATTTCTGCTGGTGTATGATTTCTCACACTGTCATCACTATTATTTTGTCACATTGCACGCACCTCCGAAGGTTAGGTCTAACCGTTTGGTCGCCGCGCCAATAGTCCATAAACCCTCAAACCCTTACAACCTCACAAACCCTAATTTTCACAAATGCCTCGCCGCAGGCAAAATTACAATTTTACCCCTAGCATTAGGTCAAAGAGCCGCCGTGCTCATTTTAGGGTTTCCCGCCGTGGAATCCCTAATTTAACCCTAATTACAACTTAACATTTCAACGTAGAGATTTGGAGTTTCTACACTCCACGTAAGCGTGTCCTTAAGATGCGTTTATTCCCCTTGAGACCTTGACCACAGTCAAGAAGTCTCTAACCTCCCTTTTGAGGGGAACTACGATTACTCTGATTCCACTCCCGTAAGGATACGTAGGCACAAGATGCGATGTCTTGCCGAGTAAACTTAGAATTAACCCCTTAGGTCTTTTTTCTCACTTTTAATCCTTTGTACATATACCTTAAGCAAATGAATAAAGCAAATAGTAAACATTTGAACAAAAGGTTCCTGTAGAGTACTACAGAAGTTTAGGGTGCTAATACCTTCCCTAAATTTAACCAACCCCCGAACCCTAGATCTCTCCCCGCATTGTGTTTACGATGCAAAATAGGTTTTCCCTCTTTTGACCTTTTCCTTCGGATAAATCAAAGAGCGGTTGTGAATTGAATTGTGATTTAAACTAATTAATAGTTTTTGATCCTATTTCCACCGCAACAGAGGGGAACTACAGTTACTCTGATTCCATTCCCGTAAGGATATGTAGGCACAAGATGCGATGTCTTGTCGAGTAAACTTAGAATTAACCCCTAGGTCTTTTTTAATTTTCAATCCTTTGTATATACCCTTAAGCAAAATAATTAATGAAATAAATAAAAAAATAAACAAAAGGTTCCCGTAGAGTACTACGGAAGTTTAGGGTGCTAATACCTTCCCTAAATTTAACCAACTCCCGAACCTTAGATCTCTCCCTTTTAGGTTTTTCCTTTCTTTAACCTTTCCTTCGGATAAATCAAAGACCGGTTGTAAATGAATTAAGATTCAAGTTAATCAATAGCTTGACATCCAAATTTCACCGCAACAACTGACATTGAAGCTGAAGCTTGAAGATCAAGAAGAGCAAATTGATACTTGTGAAAAGGATCAAATTGAGATTGGAGAAAGAGCTGCAGCTTGAGAGGAGGACAAGTTGATACTTGTATGTTTGATACATTGGGAGCCTGAAGGAGCCAGGTTGATACATGCTGAAGCTTGAAGAAAGAGGATGAGTTGATACTTATGTTTGATGTATTGGAAGCTTGAAGAAGCAAGTTGATATTTGCTATTGAAGAGAATAGCCTGGAAGAACAGTTGAAGACTGAGGACTAAATTGATGTCAGAGGAGCTTTGCTGTGAAGCTGTAGGGGCTGTTGATTTGTTTTCTTTCCTGTCTGTTTGCTTGCTGTGCAACTGTATTGCTGTGACTTGATTGATTTGCTTGATGCATTAGAATAAGTCCATATCTAGACTGATGTAAGCTAGGAGCATGATTGCACTAGAGGTTGATTTGCTCCCTCTGCTTGTATTTTTACTGTATGGCTTTGCTTGCGGGTATTCGGTAGAGCCCAGCTCCCTTGCCTATGTGGTTTGTGATTTGCTTGATGGCATTTTATTGTTTCTGTATGATTACAGTTATTCATATCTGGCTTGAGGTTGAGATGAGCTTGTGGAGGCTGATGCCCCACACACATTTCCTCCCTCACTTGCATTGCATGCATTTTACAGTGTTTCCTGTACTGTATATCTATTTACTGTTTAAGCTGATGCTTTATCTGTTCCTGTGTTTATCATTGACATGATCCCCTAGGAATCTCACTTCCTTTGATAAGGAAGTGATGATTAGAACTTTAGGTTGAAACCTATGCATGATAACTTCTAGGAGTTCCCTGTTTCAAACTTCAACCATAGGATGAATCCTTGGCATGACAACATTAGGACTTGATAGTCTCCCTTTAGTTGAGCCTGTTCTCCCTTCTCATCTCAAAACAAATTAAAATACAATAATAAAGGTTAACTGACGTCGTACGCTACGAGCCTTAAGCTATCTGAGAAAGGATTGTTGGAGAGTTTCTTTTCAACAGTCTGGATGTCTAGTATGGCACCCTTTGGGTGACATACGATGCATTCACTCTCAGGTCATAGTCTCTAGTGAGATATTGGGTGCAAACATCCATAAAAAACAGTTCTTCCGTAAAAGACAGAAAACAAACTTCAAACCTTTTTGCCCCGTGGTCCCATAATTTAAAGGAAAGCTTTTCTGAAGAAAAGAGTGTCGTTAACTCCCAGTTCTACCGCAAACGGTAACGCTTAAGTCTCCAAGGGTCGAGCTGCGTACACCAAACTGCTGGAACTGTTTGTTAACCCTACTCGAAAAATAGATGAATCTGAATTCCCGTAATCCGTATTATCCCGAACTATGTAAGCTCTGATCTCTTATACCTATTGAGAGTACGTAGGCACAATACTGACGTATTGGCGAGCCACCTTCCCCGTAACCCGTAGTTAGTCAAACTATGTTGACTCTGATTTCTCATTCTCTGATGAGAATACGTAGGCATAAAGCGCGACGCTTTTCCGAGTCATTTTATTTTCTTTTCAGACCAGCCTTGATAGGTAGGTAGTTAAATAAACCCGTCCGATAAACACAACAAGCGTGGATCCCATCGAGTACGATGGACGTGAGGGGTGCTAATACCTTCCCCTTGCGTAACCGACTCCCGAACCCAGACATTGGTTGCGATGACCTTGTCTTATACCTTTTCGTCAGGTTTTTCCAATCGTTTCCTTTACCGTTCTGAGGGATAAATAACGAAAGGTGGCGACTCTTTTGTTTTGCCGGCACATTATTTTCGCGGTAGCGACAGCTGGCGACTCTGCTGAGGATTTCATAGTTTCCTGGGATCCAACGTCCCTTATGCGAGTCAGTTTGGGGATCCAACGTCCCCTGCGAGAGTCAATCCTAGCGCTTGTATGATTACTTGTTGGGTTGTGTTTATTTATCACATTTTATTTCCCGCATTTTATTTTCAGTATGATATGATTATCTGTGCTGTTGTGGGAAGGGCATTCTGATGAGTGAGAAGCCAGACCCAGGCTTGAGTGTACCTAGCATTAGTTGTGGAAATTAATGGGCGCGTGCTTGCTTTGCAGGCACTAGTGTCTCATGAAATCCACGCTCAGACGAGGTTCTCCCGGTTGACTTCTTTTCCGGCCCTTTGGGCCTGAGGGGTTGTTGGTTTGGAGGATTGTCGACTCTGGGGACCGATCATTTGGGATTCAGCTAAGTGAGGCCGCTTTAGGAGACGGTGATGCCACACCTTCTGGGTATCGCATCACCCCTCTTGAATGTCTGTGACGCTGATGACCGCATATGGTGCCGAACTTGTGTCAGTTTAGGTCCATACCTGTGAGCAGGGCCGGGTTTGTTGCAGGAAACCTTAACCTTCAGACTACCTGGTTTTCTTGACAGTGAACTAGTTTTGTTGGTATCAGAGGTTCTCATCATCAGATGTGTGTTTGTTCTTGACAGAGCAGAGTTATGGTCCTGTATCAGAGGTCATTATTATCAGATGTATGTGTGTTCTTGACAGAGCAGAGTTATAGTCTGACATCAGGGGTTTCTCCTCATCATCAGATATTTGTGTGTTCTTGACAGAGCAGATTTATGATCCGATATCAGGGTTACTTATCATCAGAGATAGGGTTGTTCTTGACAGAGCAGTATTGTGGATACAGAACCTTCATCTCTTCAACAGCACAGTCGTCTTGATCTCCTGCTGCATGATTGCATTTTGCATTGCTTTGCATACTCATTTGCATATCATTAACGTGTGTCTGTGTTGCAGGTACCGTTTCCCCCGGTTCAGGTTTTCTTGCCTTCTATTGTGCTATCATGGGTTCTCTGAGGAAGACTGTGGCCTACAAGCTCCCCACTCCTGATGTTGTTCAGCTGTCTAGTTTGATTGCTTTGGCAGATGATTCTGTGAGAGGTGAATTCAGAAAGTCTTATGGGAAATTGCTCAGCTTGGTTCGTAAACCTTTTGTGCTTGAGTTGAATGGGTTGCACGCCTTGCTACAGTTCTACGATCCTCCTTTGAGATGCTTTACTTTCCCGGACTTTATTCTCGCACCCACACTAGAGGAGTATACTGATTTTTTAGGTGTGCCTATCATGAGCCAGATGCCCTTCGTTCATATGGATGCTGAGCCTAATCTGGTTAGGCTAGCTCCCTCACTTCACCTGGATGCCTCCGAGTTGGTCTTGTCTAGTTGGAACAGGGTTCCCGATTTCTCCTTGCAGTTTTTAGTGGGAAAGGCCCAGCAGTGTGCCAAAGACGGATGTTGGGTCGTGTTCAACGCCATCCTTGCTCTGTGCATATATGGCATCATTATGTTCCCCAATATGCCTGACTTTGTAGACTTCGATGCCTTTCACATCTTTGCATCAGGGAATCTAGTCCCTACCTTGATAGGAGATGTCTACCATTCCGTCCACTACAAAAACGAGAACAGAAGGGGTAAGAACGTCTCGTGCTGTGTGCCCCTGCTCTATAGATGGCTTGATAGTCACCTACCCAAGAAGGGTCCCTTTGCTTCGTCTACAACCACAGCGGAGTGGTCTGAGCGTTTGATGAGTCTATCAGCGGAGGATATTTCCTGGTTTGATAGGGATAGGTTGGGTACTGAGATTATCTTCAGCTGCAGTGGGTTTCCGAATGTGCCTTTGATAGGCAGGAAGGGCTGTATCAACTATAATCCATCTCTACTAGTCCGACAGTTTGCTTATGCTTTGAGAGCTCCACCGAAGGATGAAGAGGTGCAGGAATCTCTGTACCTTACTGGTCTTCTAGAGGGGGATATGTTATCTAAGCTTCAACACGCTTGGAATGGTATTTGTAAGCGGGGAAAGCCGCTGTTGGGGAAAAGTAATAGCCAAGCCTACGCTCCGTATGTGACCTGGATCAGAGCCAGAGCAGATATTATAGGGATGCCGTTTCCACCTGCCCAGCTAGAAAGCCCTCCAGTGATTGAAGAGCCTACCACCGTGCCTATTCGACAGCATAATAAGGTGTTAGCTGAGAGAGATGAGATGAAAAAGGTAAATGAAGAACTGGAGAAAGAATTGGCTCAACTCAGAAGCGAGAGAAGCGAAGCCGTCCATTCCTTCAAGAGGTAGATAGAGCTGGTGAACCAGTTAGGGACGGATTTGACTAAGCAGATAGCTGAGCGTGAGCACTTGGGTCGAGATTTCAAAGCTGTCAATGACATACTGGCCACTAAGAAGCAGCACTTGGATGAAGCGTACTGGAGAATATCCAAGTTTAATCAGCATTGGAAGGCCACCCTAGCCAACGGCAAGAAACGGAAGAATAAACTGAAGCAGCAGATCTCCAAATTAAAAGCCCAGGTGAAGGCTAGTGAGAAGAGGTTTGATGAAGAAACCGCTCGCAGATATGCCACTGAAGGCCTGCTAAACAAGGCTCTTGCTAACCTGAAGGAGCGCAAACAGACGTTTGAATCCAAGAAGCGGAAGTTAGAAGATTGTTTCGGCGAAGGAGCATGGGAAGACTCAGTTGAAGGTCTTCAATACACCATTATGCGGAGGGAGTTACTCGTCAAAGGGTTGCTCACTAGGCCTGATCATCCAGAAACGAGGGATCTGTTAGAAGAGTTTCGGGCCGGTGGCCGCACTTGACTATATTTGTAATCCTTTTGTTTTGATCAGTGTTGTATGCTGACCATCACCAGGCTTGTTGGTCGAGGTCATGCTATTGATTCTTCTTGTACTCAGTGACGTTGTGTACCGCCTTGATGGGTTTTCTTTATATATATGAGATGTTATTTCCATGACTGGACTCAGACTTCTTATTATCCGCACTGGCACTCAGGCACTAGGATCGGGGGGGAAATCTCCCTAACGCACAGACACACGTTTGCATCTGCATGAAGCATTTGCATAACAAGCACTTTGTCGTTCTTTCTAACCCTTTGTGTATGCAGGTTGTCCCAGGATTGATCGAAGACCGATCCACCTCTATCCGACCCGAGCAAATCAAGCTAGAGCAATGGAACAAGTGCAGACTGACGTTTAGGAACTCCAAGAGAGGATGGACCGCTTCATGGAGCTCATGCAAGTGGTTGCCAACAGCCAAGACCAGCTCAGAACATTGGTCCAGCCTCTGATCTCAAGGGTTGACAGCAACGGTGTACTCCATGGTGGGAATGTTCCAACCCCTCCACCTGTTGAAACTCCTCAGGGTGGAATCCCCGTGATCGGGGGGAATGGAAGTGGTAACGGCAATGTGATCACTAACATCGGGCTCAATGGTAATACGACTAGCGTCGGCAATGGGAATTTTGAAGCTAATGGCAATGCTGGACTGAGCAACGGCAACGCAGGTGCTGGAAATCTGTATGGGCCTCAGCCATGGCTAGAAGATCGACAAGAAGATTTGTTCTCACAGAGGAGTGCTGAAGGAGAGCTTGTCACACCCTCATTTTCGCCTTTAGCCTTTATACCCTATATTCGCCATACCATACATCATTTTATTGCATATCGAGCATGTGGGTACGGATTGGGTCGATTTGTCATTTTCCATTTCAAATTAGATAACTTGTCTATCTTGGACTACATGGAAGAAAAGGTTCATCATCTAAAGTTTGATCTAAATGGGAAAGTCTACTCTTGTAGATTTCTTCAAAGAGAAGTTACTTGACAAAATATTAGGATATTCAAGATATATTCCTAATGACCATGAAATGCAAGGCATAATTCAAGATTGCTTCATCCAATTTTGTTTTAAATTCTTGATCAAGTGGAGTTCAATTTTGCAAAGCATGAGTCAAGATTGCAAGTCCATAATTCAAGACTTCATTTCAAGCATAATGGTTCTAGGGAAATCCATCATTCAAGATTAGAGGCAAGAATATTACCAGGAGAAACTTTATGACATTACAAGAATGTCATTTGTTACAATATATCCAACTCTAAGTAATGATTTCTAGTCTTCATTCAAGCTTCTAATCAAATTCATGCCACACCAAGTCCACCTTATGCTTACAAACATCCAAGAAATATGTAAGGATTAAATCAACATTGGATTGTTTTAAGACCAAGATTATGCATGTTAATCATAAGCAAAATAGTCCCATGCAAAAGTGACAAATTTCCTCATGTCACAAAATCTACATGTCACAAGACCAAAGGCATAACATGTGACAATGCTTCTACACATCAGAATTTTCAAAATGTTGTCAAGAATTGGTAGCATTGACCAAGAGGAGCTGTCCAAGCACAAGCCAACAAAATGGGTGCAAGGCACAAGGTGCTGCAAAAAAACAGCATAGGCAAAGTGCAACAGCAAAAATGCAGCATAGCTCTTGCATGGAAATGGAAAGAAAGAGAGTGACATGAGAAAAGGTGGCAAGAGACATTGCCCCATGAAAAAATATGATGTTTGGGGGGAAGAGAAAACCCTAGGAGCTGAGATAAGAAGAGGGGGTGTAAACAAAACATTCATTGGCTACACATTCATCCATTCTACACACATTTGCAAAACCAGAAAATAGAGAGAGCTAACAAAACCCTAAAAACCAGAAAAATAGGAAGCCTTGCAAACCAGAAAAAGAGAGTGATATAGAACCAAGAGGATCATTGAGAAACAAAACCTTCACAACATAGAGTGAAGAGGAGTGAAGTACTTTCAACCAAGACCAAGGAGGACTTGCAAGAAGGATAGAAAGCTCTTGGGTATCCATTTCCTCCAACCTTTCTCTCTTTATTCTTTTGCTATTTACATTCATTTTGTTTACTCTTTTATGAGTTGTTGTATTGTATGTTTCATGTAAGGTTCCAAAGGGACCAAGAAACCGTTCTTAAGAAACCACAAAAACGAAAGAAAAACATAGAAAAGTTAGGTTTTTTCACTCTGGTAGCCTGACACGGGCCGCGTCACACAGCACGGCCACCCGTGTCACGCAACACGGGCCGTGTCACACAACACGGCCACCCGTGTTGCCCCTCTGTTTGAGATTTCAACGTCCAAAAAACCCTGGCCTCACAACACGGGCCGTGTCACACAACACGGCCACCCGTGTTGCAGCTCTGTTTGCCCTAAAAATCATTTTTTACCCAGACTTTACAACACGGGCCATGTCACACAACACGGCCACCCGTGTTGCACCTCTGTCACGCTCCAAAACCCACCTTGCATGCACCCTATGACACGGGTCGTGTCACACAACACGACCACCCGTGTTACACCACTGTTTTGCTACCTTTTTCGATATTTTACCTCCAAAAAAAATTTTTCTCAAGGAGTTCGCACGACGAACTCCTTGATGGCACTTCGTGCCGTTTTTATTGCATGTCTCGATTTTTTTATGCGACTAACCCGATATGTTTGTATGTTTTTCGTATGTGAATGTTGTTGTGGTCCTCGGTGACTTTTGATTCCAAAAACCATTTTCAAAAACAAACTCTCGATTTTATCGAGCCATTTTCAACCCTTGTAAGTCGGCCGTCTTGTGCGTTCGCCATCGACCTTGTTCGTATCACCTCAAATACTTTTACAAACAATAAACCTTGATCCAACATCAAGTGGTTCTCTTTTCTCATAAAAAATCCAAAACACAATAACATAAACAATTAGAATTATGCACCACGAACTTTAAAGTGGTAGAAAAGGAATGAGAATGGAGTCCTCCTACACTCGTTCCGAATGTTTTGGATACAAGGCGCTTGACTTGGTTATTCGAAACATTCATTTCTATCCAAAGTCTTTTGTGTATAATCCTAATCAAGAACAATTTCTCTTAAGAAACTTAAAAATAACATCAACTCATCAAACCTATTTTCGCCTTAGGGCATCAATTTAAAAACCCTTTTTCAAGATATAAAATCAACCAACAAACAACAATTTCATAAGCCTCTGAACTACGGAGCTCTGATTCTTCACTTCTTTTGAGTGAAGATACGTAGGCACAAGGGCCACAATCCTTGGCGAGCATTAGAATAAATAAACCCAACCCCCCTTTTCTCAAAACAAGCAAACTCTTAATAAAAACACCCATTCACGTTAAATAACCTAGGAGGTTCCCATCGAGTACGATGGATGCGAGGGGGTGCTAACACCTTCCCCTCGCATAACCGACTCCCGAACCCTAAGACTTGGTTGCGATGACCACGCTCTTTTCCCAAAGGTTTTATCACTATTTCCCTTTCCCTCCGTGGGATAAATAAAATCCGGTGGCGACTCTGTGTCATTTTTCGCGTAGCGACAGAGCTGACTGCTGAAGCACGTCTGAGGTTTAAGGCACTCGAGGACAAAATGAGGAATTTCGAGAACCTGAACACTATGGGTGTAGACATGTCTAAATTGGGATTGCTTGCTGATTTCAAGGTACCTCCCAAATTCAAGGTACCCGATTTTGAGAAGTACAAGGGCACCACCTGTCCTCGTGTCCACCTGAGGTCATACTACCGGAAAATGTCCGCTCACTCTGAAGACGAGAAGTTGCTTATGCACTTCTTTCAGGATAGCTTGTTCGGGCCATCCTTGGAGTGGTACATGAGTTTGGAGCCTACCAGTGTGCGCACGTGGAAGGAACTTGCCGAGGAGTTCGTGCACCATTACCAATATAACAGAGACTTGGCTCCGAACCGAGTTCAACTGCAGAACTTGTCACAGAGGAATAACGATGGGTTCAAAGAGTACGCCCAGCGGTGGCGTGAATTGGCAGCTAGGGTTCAACCGCCGATGGTTGAACGAGAGCTTGTTGAAATGTTTGTAGCCACCCTTCCAGGGGTTTATTACGAGAAATTGGTCAGCAGTATGTCTGGAAGTTTCTCAAATCTCATCCTCACCGGCGAGCACGTTGAAAATGGGATCAAACTGGGGAAAATTCAAGGTGATATATCCTCAGCTGGAGGAGGAAAGAAACCGTATGGGGGCAAAAGGCGGGAAGGAGAGACGAACGCCGTGTCCAACACTCGAAGGAAAGGTAAAGGACCTCGCCAGCAGGTGGCTAGCATAACCATCCCTGCAGTCCAGCATCCCCAGCCACAGCAGCAGCCGCAGCAGCAGCAATCTAATCAGCAAGGGTATAAAAAGTATCAGAACCGGGCACCTCTATCAAGTCGTCACCTTGAGACACCGCCCATGTCGTATGCTCAGCTGTTACAAACTCTACTTCAGTTACAGCTAGTCCAGAAGAGAACCCTGGCTCCCTTGACAAGGGCACCTCTGCCGGGTTATGACGTGAATGCAACATGTGAGTTTCACTCAGGGGCGCCTGGCCACACGATAGAAAACTGCAAAGCCTTCAAGCACAAGGTGCAAGATATGGTGGATGCTAAGATCATCAATTTCTCAGATAATGTGCCTAATGTCACGAAGAACCCTATGCCGAATCATAGGGGAGGTGGGGTGAATGCCATTATTGAAGACGAGAATTTGGAGGTGTTGACTGACGTCAGGGGTTTGAAGACACCGCTCAGCTTCGTCAAGGCCAAGCTGATGAAGAGAGGCTTCTTTCCGGGCTGTGGAGAACTATGTATGGGCTGTGCGACTCGTCCTGATGGATGTGAACAGTTGATAGAGGGGATTCAGAGTCTGATGACCGAAGGAATCTTACAGTTTAGCCGAAGGGCCGAAAGTAGATCTGGAGAGGTAATGCTGAAGTAGGATGATGAGGTTGCCACCATCACCATCCCTCGCCAGACGATCACCATTTCTGCACCCAGACCGCCCACGATTACCATCAACAAGGCTGGGCTGATACCTTTTGAAAGCACCAATGCGGTCCCACGGCACTATGGGGCAGATGTTTACTGTAACGGACAGAAGTTGGAGCTAGAACCATCTGGGCGGTCTGTGGATAACCTAGTGGGAGTTGGCGGAATCACGCGCAGCGGAAGAGTATTTGCTCCACCCGAGATTGTGGCTGATAAAGGGGACAAGGCCGGCAAAGCTGATGTAACCGATAAGGGAAAGAGTAAAGTCGTTGAGGAAACCCCTCGTGGGGTAGAGAAAGACTTACTTGTAAAGGACGCTGAAGAGTTCATGAGGTTGATCAAGAAGAGTGATTACAAGATCGTGGATCACCTCCATCAAACACCCTCGAAAATTTCCATCCTGAATTTGTTGCTGTGTTCGGAGTCACATCGCAACGCGCTGTTAAAGGTTTTGAATACCGCGTATGTACCGCAGGAAATATCGGTCAACCAGTTGGAAGGGGTCGTAGCCCACGTGAATGCTGGAAACAGGTTAGGGTTCACTGACCTGGAGCTGACGCCGAAGGGAAGAAACCACAACAGCGCCCTGCACATCTCGATAGAGTGTAGGGGAACGATTATGTCTCATGTGTTGGTGGACACAGAGTCATCCCTCAATGTTCTTCCGAAGAAAGCGTTGATGAAGTTATATACTCGAGGATTGATTTGCACACCCAGTGATCTGGTTGTGAAAGCGTTCGATGGAACCAAACGTCATGTTTTTGGAGTGGTAACGTTGCTAATCCAAGTCGGGCCGGAAACTTTCGACGCAGTCTTTTATATCATGGACATCATGCCAGCCTACAACTGCCTCTTAGGCCGACCATGGATCCACTCTGCTGGCGCCGTGACCTCCACGTTGCACCAGAAGCTCAAGTATGCTGTCGGAGGCAGCATCGTGACTGTTTGTGGCGAGGAAGACATAATGGTGAGCCATTTGTCGTCCTTCAAGTATGTTGAGATGGATGGGGAAATCTACGAAACCCTATGTCAGGCGTTCGAAGCTGTTAAAGTCAAGAACGTGGCTCCTGTAATGATTGAGAAACCAGAGATGACTCTCTCTTCCTTCAAGGAAGCCCGGGCCGTTGTTCAAGCTGGATCTACCCCAGGCTGGGGGCAGGTTCTAGAAATACCTAACAAGCAGGACAAGTTTGGGTTAGGATACTCTCCTATGGCGGAAGCCTCCTCCTCTCACAATGCGTCGCAAGGTAAAGGGCCGATCCAGTTTACAAGCGGCGGGGTGATATTTGAAAGTATCAACGCAGTGTCTGAAGACGGCGAAGATAGCGACTGTGACCTAGACTCTTGGATCCAGCCAAGCAAACCAGGCCAGAGCCTCAACAACTGGTCCATCAGGGATACCATCCAAGTGACAGGCAAAGAGTAATGATTTACTTTCTTCAGTCGTTGTACAACCCTATGTCCTACCCGGGGCATAGTGGTTTTATTGTCAGGGCCTTGTTTGATTATGTACATGCGTTTTACCAATAAATCAAAAGGCGTTTTTCTTCACATTCAAATGTTGTGATCTCTGTCATTCCTGTTTTATATTTGTTTTGAAAAACAATAAAATGGCAATAGGGTTTGTGCTAACCTGCATATTCTTGTTTTAAGCTTAACCCTTGTTATTGCAGCATCCACATCGCAGATGACATCGACTCTGGACCTTCTACGACTCATTTCGACTTCGATTTCCTGATCTATCAAGCCGAAGAAGAGATTGATGAAGACGAAGAACTTCTCGAAGAGTTGGTCCGCTTGTTGAAACAAGAAGAGAAAGTTATTCTGCCTCACGAAGAAGAGATTGAGATTGTGAATCTAGGTTCTGAAGAGCTGGTCAGGAACATCAGGATGTCAAGCAGAGATTGGTCGAGATGCTGAGAGAGTACAGTGACATCTTTGCTTGGACATACGAAGATATGCCCGGACTTGATACTGACATTGTGGTCCATCACTTGCTGCTGCGAGAAGATTGTCCTCCCGTTAAGCAGAAGCTTAGGAGGACGCGACCATATATGGCTGTTAAGATCAAAGAAGAAGTGCAAAAGCAGCTTGATGCTGGCTTCTTAGCGGTCACTACTTACCCTCCGTGGGTCACCAACATAGTGCCGGTACCGAAGAAGGACGGTAAGGTACGGATGTGCGTCGATTATCGGGATTTGAACAGGGCGAGCCCTAAAGATGATTTCCCGCTCTCTCATATCGATGTGTTGGTCGACAATACCGCTCAGTTCTCTGTATTTTCATTCATGGATGGCTTCTCCGGTTACAATCAGATCAAGATGGCGCCGGAGGACATGGAGAAAACCACGTTTATTACACCTTGGGGAACGTTTTGCTACAAGGTAATGCCTTTCGGTCTGAAGAACGCAGGGGCCATTTACCAATGAGCAATGGTTACTTTGTTTCATGACATGATTCATCATGAGATTGAAGTCTATGTTGATGACATGATTGCGAAGTCCTAAACAGAGGAGGGACATCTGGTCAATTTGCTGAAGCTTTTTGAGAGGCTTAGGAAGTTCAGGTTGAGGCTGAATCCTAACAAGTGTACTTTCGGAGTACCGTCTGGAAAACTACTAGGGTTTATCGTGAGTGAAAGAGGCATCGAGGTTGATCCTGTGAAGATAAAAGCGATACAAGAAATGCCAGCGCCAAAAACAGAAAAAGAAGTTCGTGGTTTCCTGGGCAGAATAAACTACATTGCAAGGTTTATTTCTCAACTCACGGCCACGTGTGAACCGATGTTCAAACTGTTAAAGAAAGATCAGGCGATTATCTGGAACGAGGATTTCCAGAAGGCATTTGATAAGATAAAACAGTACCTATAGGAACCTCTGATCTTGATACCCCCAGTGGCCGGACGACCCTTAATCATGTACTTAACAGTTCTTGAGAATAGTATGGGGTGTGTTCTCGGTCAACACGACGAGACGGGCAGAAAGGAGCATGCCATTTACTACTTGAGTAAAAAGTTCACAGAATGTGAATCTCGTTACTCGATGCTGGAGAAAACATGTTGTGCACTAGCCTGGGCTGCCAAACGTTTACGACAGTACATGCTCAATCACACAACCATGCTAATTTCGAAGATGGATCCGATCAAGTACGTCTTCGAGAAGCAAGCGCTTTCGGGCAGGATTGCCAGATGGCAAATGGTGTTGACGGAATATGACATTCAGTACGTTTCCCAGAAGGCCATTAAGGGCAGCGTATTGTCTGAATACTTTGCTGAACAGCCGATCGAAGATTACCAGCCGATGAAATTTGAATTCCCTGGTGAGGATATCATGTTTCTTAAAGCGAAAGATTGCGATGAACCGTTGCTCGACGAGGGTCCAGACAGGAAATCCCAGTGGAAATTGATATTTGACGGGGCGGTTAATTCTTATGGAAGTGGCATTGGGGCGATCATCACGACTCCCCATGGATCCCACATCCCGTTTACTGCGAGACTGACGTTTCTGGTCACCAATAACGAAGCGGAGTACGAAGCATGCATCATGGGTCTAGAAGAGGCAATTGATTTGAGAATCAAGAACCTACATGTATATGGTGACTCGACACTTGTGATTAACCAGATTAAAGGGGAGTGGGAGACTCGTCAATCGAATTTGGTGCCGTACATGAACTATGCCAGGAGGCTGCTTCCGTTCTTTGATCGAGTGGAACTCCATCATGTGCCCAGAGCTGAAAATCAGATGGCTGATGCCCTAGCCACGTTGGCTTCGATGTATAAAGTCAATTTTTGGAATGAAGCTCCAAGAATTGTCCTTTCTCGTCTTGATAGACCTGCATTCATCTTTGCGATCGAGGAAGCCTTCGTCGGCAAGCCATGGTTCCATGATATCCAGACCTTCCTTATGACTAAGGAGTATCTGGCGGAAGCGTCAACCTAGGATAAGAAGACTCTGAGGAGGCTGTCTGAAAATTTTTATCTCAATCCTGATGGAGTTTTATATAAAAGAAACCACGATCTCGTGCTACTCAGATGTGTAGATGAGAAAGAAGCGAGTATGCTCATGGAAGAAGTCCATGAAGGCACATTTGCTACGCACGCCGGGGGGCATGCTATGACAAGAAAGATCCTGAGAGCAGGATATTACTGGCTGACGATGGAATCGGATTGCTTTAAATTCGCGAAGAGATGTCATAAATGCCAGATTTATGCTGATAAGATTCATGTGCCGCCGTGCCCGTTAAATGTCATGTCCTCCCCGTGGTCGTTCTCCATGTGGGGCATCGACATGATAGGCAAGATCGAGCCCACTGCATCTAACGGTCATCGCTTCATTCTAGTAGCTATCGACTACTTCACCAAGTGGGTGGAGGCAACCTCATATGCTAACGTGACCAAGCAGGTGGTGGCTAGATTCATAAAGAGGGACATCATCTGTCGTTATGGAATTCCCGAGTGGATCATTACTGATAATGGTTCGAATCTGAATAACAAGATGATGAAGGAGCTGTGTCAGAACTTCAAGATAGAACATCATAATTCATCGCCTTACCGGCCGAAGATGAATGGTATTGTTGAAGCAGCCAACAAGAATATTAAGAAGATCGTGCAGAAAATGGTTGTTACCTATAAGGATTGGCACGAGATGTTGCCATTTGCACTGCACGGTTATCGTACAATGGTACGTACATCAACCGGGGCAACTCCTTTCTCACTGGTGTACGGTATGGAAGTTGTCCTACCGTTAGAAGTTGAGATTCCTTCCTTACGAGTTTTGGTTGATGTGAAACTCGATGACGCAGAATGGATTAAGAACCGACTAAACCAACTCAGCCTGATGGACGAGAAGAGGTTAGCATCGATTGCATATGATCGTCTGTACCAAAGCCGAATGAAGAAAGCTTATGATAAGAAGGTGCGTCCTAGAAGCTTTCAGACGGGTGATCTCGTCCTGAAGAAGATTCTTCCTACACACTCCGATCACCGGGGCAAGTGGACCCCCAATTACGAAGGTCCGTACATCGTCAGCAAGGTCTTCTCGGGAGGAGCCTTGTTGTTATCCACGATGGATGGTGAAGATTTTGCATCCCCGGTGAACGCGGACGCAGTTAAAAAATACTTTGCTTAAAAAATGACCCGCTGGAAAGAAAAAGAATATCCAGGCAAAAAAGGGGCATCCCAGCGAACCATAAAAAAGGAAAAGGGTTCGGGCAAAAATTAGGGATATAAAGGAAAAGAATGTACACCCGCAAAGTCGAAAACCTGGAAGGGCGACTTTGGCAAAAAAAGGGTATCCCGGTGAATCGAAAACCCGAAAAGGCGATTCAGGCAAAAGTTAGGGATTTGAAAAAGAAAATGACCGCGTTCCGCGTGTGGACTGTATTTGTTTAGTGGTTTGGAAGACCTGAGGGCCGTTTATCCGAATCAATCTCTTCTGAGGCTGAAGCGTCGGAGAAGTATCGAAGTCGAGTGGGTCATAGAGGGATCAACTCATGGTGTTCATCTACGCCTCATTGCCAACATTTGTGTATATACTTATGTGTATTTATGTTTTATATTCGCGCAGCTTCCTCATTCCAGGAGCTTGCATCTGTTGTAAAACATTTTTGCCCATTCAGGGGTTCGTATAAATAAAATGTATACTATTCAGCAATTTTGTTTGCTTGTTTAGCATTTACCTGTTTTGTTTGCGAAAGAGAACGCCGATGTTTTTGATAAAATGCGCATACATAAACTTACTGGCCTAGGCCACTGATTATTGAAACAATGAATTACTTGAACATTGTCACAAGATGATAACCTTGATAGGTCCCTTTGAGAAGGGTATCTTGTCTGTTTGTTTGTATTGTCGCAGGTATAGCACATTCAAGGCAGTACGCCGTATGCGTCCCCAAGCAGGATGATTCCTTCTACCCCGGCAAGTTCAGCAGCATCTCCTCACGGAGTCTGAGCACAAAACCAAGAGCATTGATGTGTATCCCCTAAGCAGAGAAGATTCTCTCCCCAATCAGATGTACCCTGAAGGAACGTCGTCTCTCCAGCTGAGTCATACACTAAAGTGTACGCTCATTCCCCGGCATCGAATTAGTGTGCAGTTTCTCGTAGAAGACTATTCGCCAGTGTGCAGCGCTCGATAGTACAAACTGAAGTCTTCAGCGGAATTGAAATTCCCCACAAAGTTGTACTCTCCCCTTTAAGCAGGTTGATTCCTTCTTCCTCAGCCGAGTTTGCAGTTCTCCAAGAGAGCCGAGTCCTTGGAAGCCGTTGAGGCCATGAGTGGTTTTCCCCCAGTAGAGTGTTGAATAGATGATGTTGTTTTCCCCCATCGGAGTTGTCATCTCCAGGAAAGTTTTATCTGCGAAGGCCGTGCAGTTTATTTCTGCAATCGACATCGTCTTCCTCAGCAGTTTGTGGTTAGTATACCTAGTTGAACGGGTCCCAGTTCTCATAGAACTTTGTTCCCCTGCAGTAGTCGTCAGATCATCATTTCCCCAGGCGGAGTCCAATTGAGATTGGTGTGACTTCTTCTCCTCGGCAGGATGATTCCTTCTTCCAACAGAGTGGTTCCTTCTCCTTGACAGGGGGATTCTCCCTTCAGCATTTATTTTGCTGATGGGGCCGTAGCATTGTGCATGATTGCATAGCATTTACCCCAAATGCGTAGCATTTCCACCGTGTGGAGCATTGCGCCATTATCAAAGCATATGCATATGAAACATGAGCTAGGTTGCTACTGTTCTTGTTTTGTAGGTATTCCCCAGCAAAGTCGCTTGCCCAAGATGATTCTTGAATTCTCCAGCGAAGTGGTTTGCTTAAGATGATTCTTAAAACCCCCGGTGAGGTCACCAGAGAGGGCTGCTCCAGTTGATGCTTAGAGTCCCCGACAGAGTATTGGTTCAGGATGATTCCT